>CM022945.1:38634543-38816726 GCA_012931725.1 Litsea cubeba | reverse complement strand
TAACCAGCGTGCTCGTGGAAGGCAGATCTACACACCAGGTCAGTCAGATATTTCAATTTGCATTAAACATAATAATGCCTCCAAAGAAGCAGGTTGACGCGGAGTCTTCCTCTCACAATGATGATGATTTGAGGGGAACCGTTGCGCAATTGTCGGTAACTGTTAATCAACTATCTGCAACGATGGTTCAAATGCAAGTTCAAATGCAAGCGACTCTGGAAGGATTGAAACCCGATTAACCAATTTGGAAACTAATCGGCGTGATGATAATCATCGCGATGATGGAGGACCTCATCGCATCAACGAGATCCACATGTAGTCAATGTTGATCGTGATTTGGGTATTAAACTTGTGATTCCCGAATATGATGGGAAATTGAACCCAGATGAATTCTTGGATTGGTTAGTGTGCGTTGAAAATATTTTTGCGCATAAACCAATGACGGATGGTCATAAGATTACACTGGTGGCAACTCGATTTCGCAATTATGCTGCGATATGGTGGGCCGAGTTGCAAAAGAAGAGAAGATACCAGCAATTGACCCTGTTGACACGTGGGCCGAGATGAAGAATTTGTTAAAGCAAAAATTTTTGCCTGTCAATTACTCTAGAGATCTGCGTTCACGTTTTCAATACTTGAAACAAGGATCTAAGACAGTTGTTGAGTATTCTGAGGAATTTATGACCATGCAAGCTCGTTGTGGTTTGACTGAAGATGAGGATGTATTAGTTGACAGATATTTAATGGGCTGACACTTGACATACAAGAGATCCTCACATTTCAGCATTTTGAGACTGTTGATGAGATCGTTCAGCATGCTATCAAAGCCGAAGAAGGAATTGCACATCATCAAGCAGAGAAAACTTAATGCCTCTAAATGGGTTATGCAGAAGAATTCTTCACTTGCGGTTCTAAACTGAGTGATTCATCGGCAAAAGAATTCACCAAGCCCGAAGGTCAAAATAGGATCACATGCTTTAATTGTCACCAACAAGGGCATCGTGCAAGGGAATGTCCCAAACGTATCCACTTGATTGAAAATGAAAGTGACGAAAAGGATGTCTCAGATGATCCTAAAGAAACAGAGGTTGCAGCTGAGACAGAAGAATTAGAGATTTACACTGCAGTTGACGGTGATCTCTCATGGTCATCACCGATGCTCCATCACTACTGCGACGAAGTGGTTGCGAGAAATATTTTCCGCTCCAAAGGCACAGTCAATGCTCAGGAATGCACAATAGTAATTGATGGCGGCAGTTGTCAGAATCTTATATCCCAAGCTTTTGTGGATCGCTTACAGCTGAAAGTTCGGAAGCATCATCGTCCTTATTTTGCTAGATGGTTAATGACAGGTGATGAAGTGCAAGTCCGATATGCATGTCCGGTTACTTTTCCATTGGTGCAGCTTATACAGATACAGTTTGGTGTATGTGGTACCCATGGATAGTTGTGATATCTTATTGGGCCGTCCGTGGATGTATGACAAAAATGGAACTAATGGCATGCGCGACAACACATACACATTCATGCATGGTGAAACGCAAGTTACACTCCGTCCTATGAAGCCGACACCACCAAAGCAAGGGTCATGTTCTCGTCTCACCAAGGATGCGCTTCATGTGCACTATCTACAGAAGTAACATCAAGAAGAAGAGCCGAGTTCGAGGTCGAACTCTTTTCCAACCTGGGGAGAATGATGCAGCAGCAATACCATATCATCGTGGGCCACATGTGAAACCCATGAAATTCTAATTTTATTTAGTTTTATTTTAGTAAGAGTATAATTAGGATTAGTTTCTAATTATTATTTGGTTTCCTAGTTTGGTTTAGATTGTTTTCTTAGTCCTTAAGTTTTTTTCTTATAAATATGGCATTGTAGAGATTGGTAAAGATAGAGAGGAATTGAATTAAGAGAAGATTTATCGTTGAAGACTGTTTCTTCCTCGTGTGATTGTTCCCTGGGAACCCTAATTGTGCCCTAGCACTTGCATCCTAACCCTAGGACTGCATCATGACCCCACATGTCAGATGCAGTAGTATATGCTTGAAGAGCAATGGCAAGAGAAGGGTCAATGGAGTTAAGAATCCAAGTGATGACCTTAGCATTTTCTTTAGACCAGGTGGCTACTGCTTTTGTGTCAGTAGTTGTAGTAGGTTTAGTTATCGAACCATCAAGATAACCAAACAATCCTTGGCCTTCTACAAAATTCTTCAGATGAAAAGACCAGGCCATATAATTATTTCCATTAAACTTAATGGAATAACATCATATTTTCCATTATTGTCAAAATCCGCAAAAAATAGAGCGAGACCACACAAATCAGTAAGCCAGAGATGTGCAGACAAGGACCAAGCAGCAGTGCAGCAGTAGTGTAGGAACCAAATTCCAGTAGTAGAAAACAGTAGAGACTCAAACAGTCTAGTAATAAAGAATTTCTCAATCACAATTGATAAAAGGATGTAATCTGAGATGATTTTACTAACCACGCATGAAGGATGTAGTTTGTATGGCTGAGATATGCATTCAGAAGACAAAAATCCAACACAGTGCCAAAAAAAAAATGCCAGACGAACAGGTTTTCCTGGGCAGAAGCTGTATGTGGGCCCCACAAAGTGGTCCAATCACAGATCAGGATTGATCAGCTTGGAAGAGATCAATTGTATGACCTCTAATCCAAGTTTGATAAGATTTGGATACAGATCCACAAATCTGTACCGT
This sequence comes from Litsea cubeba, assembly GCA_012931725.1. Taxonomy (NCBI): domain Eukaryota; kingdom Viridiplantae; phylum Streptophyta; class Magnoliopsida; order Laurales; family Lauraceae; genus Litsea; species Litsea cubeba. Next base: position 38,814,007 of record CM022945.1, on the reverse strand, counting down.
TGTGATGAAAACTATTTGAGAAAATGGACCCAAACTCGTCAGATGAAGAAATGGTAGAACAGTACCTCAACTGTTGATGGAAAATCCAAAAAAATCTTCAAAATACCCCTGAAGAATAGTCGATCACTATGAGAGTGGTTGCTGTTATCCAGAAATTGATCAGAGGTGGGCCACGTTTGATCAGTTGAACTCCAGGCACGTATCAGCAGACACAATGCACGAGATGAAGATACACCATTAGAAGGGCATTCGAAGATGGTTGGGAAGTCTCTTAGGCTAATAACAGACCAGCTTTCATAAGCCTGGCTCTGATACCATGTAATTATAGAAAGAGGAAGAGACAAAGGTTGAAGATGAACCGATACCTCAATAGGGGATCGTATTAATTTATAATATCATTACACCCTAATCAAGGGCATCAGAATAATAAACAATCAATCTCCTAATCTATACAAGGAATTAACAATTAATCTCCTAATCTATACAAGGAAATAAATCAGCATCAAATCAGAACATTATCCAAGAGGATCTGATATACAGTTGTGTACAAGCCCTTGGGCTGGGCCTAGTGGGCCTGAGCCGGGCTGGGCCTAGTGGGCCTGAGCCACATTATCTTCTACATATCCCACTTATAAAGTCCTTTATTTCATATAGTTCTTTTAATATTTTTACTTCTCAACATAAAAAATGCTAGTAAGGGACGAAAACAATGATAATTTCATTGATTCAAAAGTGATCCAAAGAAAAATTAGGACAACCGTATTTTCCGTGTCCTAGATTTTCAAAAGTGATGAGTCGTATCCCCGATCTCCGTATCAGTGTCCGTATCCATATCCGTATCTGGGCATCATAGAAGGCAACCCTTATCCCCTTTCATGTTCACTACAATGGAAGAAGGGTGGGATCTTTTGTTTAAGGCTAAAGGAATTTGGGTTGAGAGGGGTTTTGATGTGGGTCATTGTAGGGAGGCAGTCACTATCTTCATTTTATAGATGAAACAATACTATTCACCTCAATTAGATGGAAAGAAATTGCAGTGTTGAATTAAGATGTTTTCATCTGGCATCAGGATTGAAAATTAACTTGTTCCAAAGCATTCTGGTGCGTGGGTGAGTTATGTAGCTATCCTGCGGGGTGGAGGGTTTGGTGGGTACTGGTAGTAGAGTAACACTGTAAGTGTAATAGATAAGAATCATCATTTCCAAGTATGGTGAGGTTGAGTGGGGTTGAGTCCCAAAAGGAGTCCCTCGGTATCAGGTTTCAAGTTTATGGGGAATTATTTCTTAGTTTAAGGAGTCTAATTTTTGGGGGAGGGGGGAAATTCTGATGTAAAGGCATGGGTTTTAGGTATGATGGTAGGACAGAGTTGGATATTTTGTGTTATTTGTTCCCTAGGTTGTTTATAGTGGTATCCAGTGAAGAGTTGTCAGTAAAACACTGTAACAGAGGTGAAGGGGAGGGTGTGCCTTGTGTAGTAGAATGTAGGAGAGTCCTTCGTCGGTTAGTGGAGCCTAAGTACGAAACATTATTGAGTTTACTAACAAATTTCTTTACAAAGAATAGCAGATTGTTGGATTTGGAAGCCATACCCATTTGGGAAGTTTTCTTCAAGATCTTTCTAGAGGGTTGCAGATTCTTCCTCGGTAGCCTACTTCAATGTTCGCAAATCTGGCAAGGCATGGCGCCTCCCAAGTGGAGGCACTTTGTTAGTTGGTAGTTGTAGGAAAGGTGTCGATGCAAGATTGAGAGAGAGAGAGAGTCAATTGCTCACCTATCTACATGCAATTGCTCACCTATCTCTACATGCAAGAGAGAGAGAAAGAGAGTCAATTGCTCACCTATCTCTACATGCAACATGGCTTTCTATCTTAAAGGTCACTTTTTCAAAAGGTGCAACATACAGTGGTGCATGCTAGGGCAAGAAATGATTAGGGCTTGGAGGGCAGCTCCTTTTAAGGGATGTGGTATATTACTTTGGAAGATCACTCCTTATACTCTTCTTTGGCTGGTTAGAAGGAAAGAAACGAAAGTGTTTTCAACAGACCATCCATTTTTAACAGACCATCGAGAACTTTAAAGGATAACTCATCTACAGTGATATTATGACATGCTGCCCCATTAGAAACCTGTTCACCCCACCAAATGAAGTGTTGAAATTTAATATCAACGGAGCAAATAGGGAAAACTAGGATTGGCGGGTATCAGTTGCATTTTTCTAAACAACAAAGGGAAAGTTCTGTTTATGTTCTCCAAACATGTGGATACAAAAGATTCTGATGAAGTGAAAGTGTTAATTATTTTGGAGGCTGTTAGAATGTCATTGTCGTCATTTAATGGAACTTTAGTTATGGAGAGTGTTTCATCTAGCGCTATTTATTGGGTGACTTCTCCGAGTGAGAGCCTTTAGAAATTCCATTCTTACTTTAATGAGATAAAGTCTTTGTCTTCTTTGATTCATGTCACATTTAGACACATGTAGTTCAGCAAATCATATGGCTGATTCCTTAGCCAAACAAGGGGGTCGACAGGGCTTTTCCTTTGGTTGCTTGTACTTTGTAGTTTGTTTATGTCGGTTCTGGTATAAGTCTCTTATACCAAGGACCACCTTTGGTTCACATTATATGTACTAAGATTGTATACCTCTCTTCTTATGAATGTAATTTCTCTACGGCTACTACTTGGGGGAAAAGAAACATTGTGACGTTTTGTGATACAAACATTGCTATCAGAGTTGAGAGTTTATGCAACGCTTTCTACACTACTCATGAAGACAATCAACTGCCTTTGTATATTGCCAAAAACAAAAAAACCTGGTGTTTCATGAAAGGACGAAACATATTAAAGCCGACTATTATTTCTTTAGGGAGATGATGGCAACTAAAATCATTCATCCTATGTTTGTTAGACTAGAGCAACAGGCTCACAGTTTACTTTCAAAAGCACTTGGTAAAGGGGGATACAAAGCAAGCTAAGCATGAATGCATGATAAACATCCACACTCCAGTTGACGAGGTGTGTATAAATAATCATTCACTTCATATATACTCTTTTTCTTTAATTCTTGGGTGAATTCAAAGCAAGGGTGTTTGCTCAACTATATTATATTGTGATTAATATAATGAAAATAAGGGAAGTTGTAGGGTTATTCAACTCTCTTCTGTGCAAACCTTACTCTTCTTTCGTTATCTCTTCTATTTTCTTGGATTCAATTTAATTTCCTCTCAAATATATAATATTTACTACTGTATAAAAGAGATGTTTCAGGATGGGTGGAAAGCAAAAGGCAAATCTCCTTCGAGATTCTACTTTATTGTTTATGAGTTGAGATCGAGAAGCGCCTTGGACTGTTGAATGCCTCTTTCCGTCATGTCACTTAATTGGCTAATCTTGTTCTAATAGTTTTGCTAAATATTGATTATTTAAACTATCTCCAAGGCTCCTGCCTTCCCTTTGTCTCAATTAGCTTGTTCTTCTATTCTTCTCCATAGCCTTAATAGATCATGCAATCATGTCTCATGTGATAGGCTTATCACCTCCTTCTCACTTCATTAATAAAGTTTGTTGCCATGTTTAACATCTCATTCCTCGTCAACATAAATAAATTTACATGTAAAACTAAATTACCATGTAAAATATAAAAAAATTAAAGGAAATATCAACTGAATACTAAATAAATGAAAGCAAACAACAGATAGTTTCTGCACACTTACGTCTTAGCCAATGCATCAAAAATCCTTTGAGCCTCACTCGTGACTCCTACACCAAATCTCTCAGCCTCAATCTCTGCTTGCCTAGAACCCAACCCACCAACCACATACAGACATGTATCAATATCCATGATATAAAATCAATGCTAGTCTCCCACAAAGCAGAACATTATCGGAAGTCTAGCCACCTACTAATGATCATTTTTGATCACAGACCTCATTGTCAAATGCAGTTAGATTAAGCCTAAAAACATGCCAATAAGATGATGATTATGATAATAATAGTCACTCAATCCTTGATCGTCATGTTGGATGATCAAATAGAAAATTGTCAGTAGACTTAACTGTCCAATCCATGTGGGGTGAGTTCTCTTTTTTTCTTAATCCATAGTCCAATCAATGTGGGGTAGTTTTCCTTTCTCTTCTTGATTTATCAACACCGCATCAAGTACTAATGCCCGTGATTTCAATGGTCAGGACTCAGGATTACCAAGCACATGGTACATAATTACCATCAAATTCTCACTTAATGGAAAGCTAACACAGAACCAATCAAGTTTATATGTCTCTAAAACAACCCCAGAAAAGAAGAAAGAGAAACAGTACATTACATTCAAATGGGGTGGTGGGGTTTAGGGTAACTTACCTAATAGCAGCTTCCTCCCTCGCCTGGATAGAAGGGAGATCGAGAAAGGATTTGGTGGGGTCGAGGGGTCTTCTGCTTTACCCAAGAGGGAGAATTCCTTTATGTAGTTGGCCTTCAAAAGGCGAACGTTTCTACGGGATCCTGACTTTGGTCCCTCTTGTGCTCTCTCCCAATCCAAATTCCAAATCCCAAACATGGTTAGGGAAATCTCATGGAAATCTTTTCTTCATCATCATCATATTTCATGGAAATAGAAAGAAACAAACATAGAGTGGGAAACAAAGAGAAAGAAAAAGGATATGAATGACGAGGATGTTGGAGGGCCTGTCGAAGGTGACGATCTGGCCTTGGAACTCGTCGCCTAGGCTGGTTTTGATGGAGAGAATGCAACCCACTGCGAAATCATCGCCGTTGCTGCTGCTCCCTTCCATCCCTCTCCCTCTCCCTCTCCCTCTTTTCTTCAGCCTGGAAGTGAAAGTCAGATACAACTGAGAAATTTGGCTCTCCCCAACTTCTCAGAACACTTTTTTGTTTGCCAATTTTTCCCATTAGAAGTGGGTAAAAGGAAAGTGGCCCACTGTGTCTTATATTTTCAGGAAAAATCAAGTATGTATTATTACTCCCAATTGGATTTAATTTTCACCACATCATGATATGGTTGAGTGGTGTTGCCAATAGGCCATTAGGAAAAAAAAAATCTCATTTCTTTAGACATTGGTTAAATCATAGATTTACATAAATTTTTTCAAACAGTTTAGAGTAATCTAACATCTTTTTTAGTCAATTGTAAATAGTGGTGGCAAATGAGGGGATCGGTTCAAAATGGGTTTCTAGGTTAAGGTTAACCCATTTTTTATCCATTCTTTAAATGAGTCAAATAACATCAACTCGCACCCTTGACCTGCATAATATGCATTGAATGCAAGTCAACCCATTTTACCCCACCCAACCTAAAAAATCTTGGCTCAAACCCAATCTATGCTATATTTGAGTTAAGTCCTAGGCCAAAAAAAGGTTCGGCACAATCTCATCTTGTTCCATATAATATACTATTCCAAACATCAATTATTAGATGACTAATTTGTTTAAATGAGTTTAGATATGTGGGTTGACCCTATCCCAACACATTTAAATAGATCGGGCAGAGTAAGAGAGATGGCCCAAATCTGGACCCATTTAAATGTGGGTCATGTTTTCTAATCCATAGCATTGAAGAGGTTTCCCTCACCTCAAAAACAAGTCACACCATTTGGAATGGAAAGTTCGCCTATGCTACGTGCGCTAGGCCGGCCCTGGGGACAGCCCACACAGGCGGCCAGCTGGGGCCCCAAAATTTGGCCCAAAATGGGGGCCCCCAAGTCTAAATCCACATATAGTTGGACTGTTGATTTTAGCCTACAATTGGGCCCAAACCCACCGTACTAATCTATGTTACAAGTAAACCCAGTCCACAAACCAACAAAAAAATAGTGAGTAATAACAATAAAGCCCGGAAGTCTTGCTCTTGAAATTAGCGATAAAAAAAAACCCTAAAAAAACCCCTAAAATTCTGTAGATTCCCCCCCCCCCCCCCCCCCCCCCCCTCCCCTCCCCTCAAATTGGCCAAAAAAAACAACGCTTCTCTTCTTCCACCTATATTGTCCATAGGATCATCAATTTATTTCACCCTTCCTAAATCCATTACCATTTTCAATTACTTTTGAATCACTACATTTGAGTCCAAGATAGAGTTTTCCCATCTTATCCCTTGTTATTTTTCTGTCTTTCATTTGTTTGCTGGTTTGTTGTAAATTGTGGGGGTTAATTCACGGGTCAAAAGGAAGTTATGGTGTGCCAAGCATAGCCAAACAAGATTACGGGGTTGAAAACGAGAGTGGTATTGCTGGTGGCGCGACCATCATAGACTGATAGTTAGAGTTATTGAATGCTTACAACCCTTGCAGGATTGCCAGGTTAGTGATACATAATATAAAATGTTTTTTTTACTCACAATGAAATCTCTGATATTGCTGTCTTTATATTATTTAAAAGGTTGCATGCTCATTTTACAGTGACAAATTAAAAACCTAATTTTATTTTTTTACTTGATAAAAAAAAGTAGAATTTCGTGATAAATATTGACTGTTTAATGCTTCCAAACAATATTTTTTGTTAGAACTTTCAAAAGATATTAATATTAATTGTTTAAAGTATGAATGCACAATGAAATTCGATCACTTTAGTCTGTTGACTGAAAATTAATTGATAGGATTATGCTCAATTGCTTAAACAAGATTAGTAGTTTTTCAGTAGTGCTTACTTTTTGTAATTGAGTTTTGATGTAATTGGTTAATGTGAAACACAATTCTGATTCGGTAAGAGTAGGTAAAGAGTTTAGACTTAATTTTCGATCAAATAAATAAATTTATTTTATTTTTTTAATCATTTATCGGTGGGTATACGAGTAGGGCCACACTTTAGGAGCTCGCCTAGGGCCCCCGAAAACTCAGGGCCGCCCCTGTGTGTGCGCATGTGAATACTTACAATGTATTTATGTGTTTGCTAATAGCATATGATGTAGGAAATTCTCGCAAATGTAGATATGATTTTTCATAGTCTTGCAATGTATTTTCAGCCCCATTTAGATTGCATTTTCAGATTCAGGTTCCTACGGGCCCAAGCCGGGCCCAATCTTTTGTTGGGAAGGCTTGGGCCCTATAAGATGTGTCATTTACTATTCTTAGCGGAGGAAAAATTGCATTTTTTGCTTTACCGCTACTCAACATGGCGGTAAAACTTCATTTGCAACTTTTCCTCCCCTTACAGTGGAGGAAAAGTTGCATTTGCAATTTGCTTGTAATACGTCTGTATTTATTCTTTGAGAGTTCGGTTTGGAAAAAGTTCATTTTTGACTGCCTTTGTTGCAAATGCACAAACAATATAAAAGTGTTTTAGAATCCTAGATTGCTAATGATTTTTGAAAAGTTGCAAATGCACCTTTATTGCCATAAAGGAAAGTGCCTATGTCTTTGTCTTTTTATGAAAATCAAGTATATATTATTACTCCTAATTGGATTTAATTTTAACCACAACAAATACTAAAAGTTAGCAGCCAATACACTCATGGTTGAGTGTTGTTGCCAATAGGCCCATTAGAGAAAAAAAAGTCTCATTTCTTTAGGCATTGATTAAATCATAGATTCATATAATTTTTTTCAAACAATTTGTAGTAATCTAACATCTTTTTTAGTTAACTTTAAATAGGTGTTGCAAACCAGCAAGATCAGTTCAAAATGTGTTTTTATAGGTTAAAGGTCAACCTATTTTCTGATCCATTCTTTAAGTGGGTCAAATAACATCAATCCGCACCCAACGCAGGTCAATCTGATTTGACCCGCATAATCCAGATTCAATGCGAGTCAACCCATTTAACCCCACCCAACCTAAAAAATCTTGGCTCAAACCGAATCTATTTTTAAAAAATAAGGCTATAATGGGTTAAGTCCTAGGCCAAAAAACGCCCAGCACAAGCTCACCTTGTTCCAAATAATATATTATTTCAAGCATCAATTTTTAGATGACTAATTTGTTTAAATGAGTTTAGACATGCGAGTTGACCCTAGCCCAACACATCTAAATAGATTAGGCGGATTAAGATGGATGACCTGAATATGGACCCGTTAAATGTGCGTCGAGTTTTCTAATCCAGGACCACCCCATGTAACGTGGGTTGGCTTATGCAGGTCAATCATAGGGTCGGGTTGATGGGTTGGGTCAAATTTTGCCAGTCCTAATTGTAAATCAAGCAGGCGAACTCCTAATCGAGAGCATCGAAGAGGTTGCCCCTATCTCATAAACAACTCACACCCATTTTGAATGGAAAGTTCACCTATGCTATGTGTGCAGGTGAATATTTACAATGTATTTATGTGTTCGTTAATAGCATGTGACACTAAAAATTATCACAATTGTAGATATGTAATTTCATAGTCTTTCAATGTATTACGCCCCATTTACAATGCATTTTCATATTCAAGTTCTTATCAAGGCTTGCGCCTCCCATAATATGTGCCATTTGCAACTTTTCCTCTGCTAAGGACGGAGGAAAAGTTGCATTTGATGCTTTACCGCTAATCAATTCGGCGGTAAAGATGCATTTGCAACTTTTCCTCCCTAAGAGTGGAGGAAAAGCTACATTTGTATAAGAGTGGAGGAAAAGCTACATTTGCAACTTTACTCATAATTCAGCGGCAAAAGCCTTTTTTTTTTTCTTAATTCTTTGAGTTTGGTTTGAGACAAGTTCAGTTTTTGGCTTCCCTTTTTTTGCAGGTGCACAAACAATAGAAAAGTGTCTTAGAATCCTAAATTGCTAATGGTTTGTGCCTATGTCTTATATTTTCATGAAAATCAAGTATACATTATTACTCCCAATTGGATTTAATTTTGACCACAAAAAATACTAAAAGTTAGGAGCCAACACAGTCATGGCTGAGTGGTGTTGACAATAGGCCAATTAGCAAAAAATATCATATCTTTAGACATTGATTAAATCATAGATTCACTAAACTTTTCCAAACAATCTAGAGTAATCTAACATATTTTTTAGTTAATTGTAAATAAGGGTGATACACCAGGGGATCAGTCCAAAATGGGTGTTTACAGGTTAAAGGTCAACCCATGTCTGATCCATTCTTTAAATGGGTCAGATAATATCGACCCGCACCCAATGCAGGTCAATCTGATCTGACCCGAATAATCCACATTCAATGCGAGCAAACCCATTTAACCCCACCCAACCTAAAATCTTAGCTCAAACCGAATCTATTTTAAAAAAAATAAGGCTATATTTGGGTTAAGTCCCGGGCAAAAAAAAAAGGCACAGCACAAGCTGACCTTGTTCTATATAATACACTATTCCAAGCATCAATTATTAGATGACTATTTATTCAAATGAGTTTAGATATGCGGGTTGACCCTAACCCAGCAAATTTAAATAGATTAGGCGGATTAAGAGGGATGACCCAAATCTCGACCCGTTTAAATGTGGGTCAAGTTTTCTAATCCAAGACTGCCCCATGTATCATGGGTTGGATTATGCAGGTCAATTGTAGGGTCGAGTTGATGATCAATTGGGTTAAGTTTTGCCAACCCTAATTGTAAGTCAAGCAGGCAAACTCTCAATCCAATCCAGAGCAATGAAGAGGTTGCCCACTTGCCCCTACTTCAAAAACATGTCACAGCCATTTCCAATGAAAAGCTCATCGGTACTACGTGTGCAGGTGAATATTTTTCCTAAAACATTATACTCACTAAACGGCACCTAATGCTAGAGCCCATTGAATCAAAAGTTAGGATCGTTCCAGCATTTACATTTGAATTTAACCACAATAAATTTGCACTAGTAAAAGATGCTAATCATGAGACCCTAAAATCAAGAATAATTTCATCCTTTGATATTGAGCGCGCATTCTTTCTCCAGTGCCTACGTTTGAAGTTTTTATTTCAACTTCCAGGATGTCAAGCATTTTTTAAGAAGAATATCTGACCATCTTTTCTGGTTGATCTCCTGTTAATTAAGATAAAATTTACTGATGCTTTAACTTGCGCCTTTTATTTGCTTTTATCTTTTAAGATTAAGAATAAATCACAAACTTTCTTACAATTCCTGCTCTTAAAAAATATTTTGTTATTTAGCAATCTAGGATTCTTAATAGGATAAAAATAGAGGAAATTTGTAAAAAAGAAACACAAATGAAAAAAGTTGAAAACCAAGTAAATTAAATGGTGTTGCTATCTAGAAACTAAAGCAGATCAAAGGAAAAATATATTGAAGATTATCATCCATGAAAGCTTATCTTATCAATTTAGAACTCTGTAGTAGATGAAAATAGAGAAATTTCATAAAAAGTTAAGAAAGGAGTTAAAAAAAAAGGTAGGTCTAACACATAAACTAATCTTACTATCAAGGAAACTAAATCATCCAAGGAAATAAGCAGGTCAAATATTCTTTGCCTTGCAGATCCATGAAAATACGAAAGACAAGAATCAGTGTCTTTAATTCAAGTTGTGTAGATCTTAATTTAAGCTCTTTAACGGAAGAATAGAAAAGAAATATATATATATATGAGCAAGGCTCTCCTAAGCTTAAGTTTAGGATATAATTCCGTAAGCTAATAATTTTAGGACCCATCATTGATCCATCCAAATGGACCAAACACACGACCCCCTTAAATTGCACAAGCCCACCAACTTTTGGTCAAATCCGAATTTACTAGACCGTTGGATCGACTATGTACTAATTCGAATAGACCGTTGACCATTAAATTTTTGGTGCCCAGATGGAGATGATAGAAACAACAATTTGGGCTGATTTTTTGTAGGAAGGAGGGTCCTAGGGAGTCCTTGAAATCTCCCCACTCCCATCCCCATATGGGTCCCCAAGTGGGCCCCACTACGTAATTGAGCTTACTTCAGCTTACCTTATCTTAAGCTTCAGCTTATGAGAGCTGGCCCCATATATATATATATATAAAGAGAGAGAGAGATGCTCTTGTGAGAGCTACTCTCACGAAACTATAAGAATAAGGGGTTGGGGGTCCTCGCATTTAGGCTGTTGCCATTGTATATGGGATGCGAGGCCCTCCACCCTTACATATATGTATGTTCTGTAATAGCTCTCGGTAAAAGGTTCCAAATGGCTTTGGAAATGGGGCAATGGAAAAATAGGTGGTTAAAGATTCCTCCTCTTGGTGACAAAGACTGCATACATGGTTAATTTCTTGGTTTAATTTATGAAGATAATTCGACGTGGGTAGTCTATTAAGTACGACCCTCCATGTGAAAAAAAAAAAAACTTTGAATGAAAGGTCCAATTTCTGGCCCATTTGGTAATTTGACTAGTAAAGTCAAGTCAAGTTAAGTCATCCTAAACATCACATCAAAAGCATTTTCTAACAAAACTCTCACCAACTTTTCCAACAAAAAGTCAAAAAGCAACTGCATTTATTAACTAAAAGACAAAAAAACTTCATTTATCATACTAAAAGTCAACAATATATAATCTTAAACAACTAAAAATAAAGATCATTGATATTGGCACTCCCAAATGCCCTCTTTTTACTGCAGGCACTCCCAAGTTAGGAGTGCCTGTAGTAAAAAGGGGGGGAGAGGGAGTGCCAATATCAATCCCCAAGATAAAATACCATCATAACCCACTACGTATTTTATTTTTTCTTTTTATTTTACTTCACTCCACTTAACTTTAAAAGTAAAATGCCAAACGGGCCCGCGATTCCAAGGCGAAGGAGGGCCCGTAGTAGGAGGGTTGAGGGCTAAATATAAAGCTTTTGACAAACAAGACCCAACAGTTTCAAAACCGGAACATTGAATGTCCCAACTCCCAACCTCACCCTGTTGGGATGGAGAGAATTTTAGAAACAATTTCATCCTCCTAGATCATAATTGATGGCCCAACCTCACCTTGTATATCATGAGATCCTAATCACCCATTTAACTAGGGATGGCAATTCCGTTCGGTCCAATCCGATCCGATCCGATACCCGCTCCGTTTGGATATGGATTTCGGAGATTTTTTCGGAGATCGGGTCAGATTCGGATATGGATTTTGAAAAAAATTCGGAAATCGGATCGGAGGCGGATATGGAGATATCCGATCCGAATATCCGTTTGGATATCCGACCCGTTTGGATATCCGTTTATCCCTTAATTACAGTTTTCCCCCTTATCTTATATAATATTATATATTACACCATATATATATCGAGAACACTTCAATAATTGAGATTTATATGACTTGTGTAAGTGTGTTGAAACTTGAATGACTTTATTTTGGAAGTTTATTTTTGGATTATTTTGAATTGTATCTTTTTAATGTTTTTAATGCTTAAATTATATTTGAATTGTATTGTCTTTTTAATATTTTTTTAATAATTTGGATATCCGATTTTCCGTTTGGATATCCGATATCCATTTGGAGGCGGGGATGGAGGATAGAATGGATATCCGTTTGGAGATCGGAGCGGATATGGAGTCGGAGAATTAGATTTGGATATGGAGGCGCCTCCGATCCGACCCGTTGCCATCCCTACATTTAACTGGTGGCTGAATTGAATCAGGAGGGATTTCGGCTGGAATGTGCATCAGAATTTTCAAATCTGAAATCCATCTATCCTAAAAAAAATTCAACATTTTGGCCATCTCCTCTCACCCAATTCTGATTATAAAAAGAGAGATTTGTGGCTAAAAAGAGCTTTCCAAAATGGGGAGTCCTTACTTTTTAGGACTCACAAAAAGACCTTACAAATCCAAACAAGGATCACCAAACCATTGATACATCATAGATCAGTAACATGGCACCTCAATCTCACAACACCAACCAGAGATCGATCCATCATGGTCTTCATTTTGAAGCATCCCTCCTTGTATCACTCCACCGATCTATACAAGAAAAGAAGTAGGGAAAGAGATAATAAAAAAGTCAAAACAGCCAACTTTCCATTTATGGATCCAAACAGAGTTTTTATTTTTCTTCCTTTTAAAGTGATCAGACCCATGATTGCATTTGAAGAGGTCTTTGGTTGACTATAGACCCATCATTTCATGGGAGACATGCTTGCACACCATAAGGACCTACGTGGTATCAAACTAACTATTTTGTCCATGACTCTTTCAAAGCTCCACATGATGTGTACTCATTGAGGTCCAATATTCCTGGGTAAAAAAATCTATGGCTTGCACTTGACTATTCCTCACATGCCAACCTAACAAAAAGCTACAGCTATAGCTGCAACCGGCATCATCACATTGCTGTGTTTGGTGAAAAGCGTATCTCCAAACTCAAGTCCTCAAAACACTAAAGACTGAAAAACATTTTTGTGGGGTTTCTTCCATGGAAAGATCTTTCTCTTTTCAAACTTATAATTTAATGAAAAAGAGTGGTCCCATTCCCCCTCACCCCTTCCATGTAATGATGTAATTCATATGTTTTACTTGCTCCATCTCAAGTTGTAACCTGTGACATCAATTGTGATGCTAAATAGAGAGCTCAATTGTCAAGATTACCTTTATGATGTGCATCACAGTATATTAAATGGTAGCTTAGCTGGTCAAGAACATCTATGTGTGTTTGAATTCTCTATGTTGCACACAAAAAGGGTTAAAACAAATCATCAGCTATACAATATCAACAAACAATATTAGATGGTGTAAATTGAGTGTTCAATGTGACACTTAAACCTTGCTTGATTGCAAATTCAAGAAGTGTTAAGTTTTCCACTTATTTTTGTGACTGTGCGCGCTTAATTTCCAACCAAACAACTATGTTTGTTGTACCCCAGCCAAAATGGGGTGACTTGATGGTTTTTAGAGGTGTTCATTCTTAAGCTTGTGCTACAATTTTATCTTCAACTTGTGCTTCAATTGATTTTTTTTTTTTTTTTTGGCTCATTGGCCAGGAAGAGGAATTCAAACCTCCCACCAGGGATCGATCCCTAGTGGGAGAGATGGGAGTTACCGACAGGTCATCTCCACATTCCCCCTTCAATTGGTGTTTTACTTAGATAAAGAAGTGTTATAGAAGCTTTTGCTTTGTACTTTCTTTGCTTTGTCCTTGTCAGACACAAGATGAATAAAAGAAGGAGGGTAAACCTTTGGATATCATTGTAAGTTATAATATTTTATAAGATAAAGAAAGAATTTAAATAGGAGGAACATTCATATGTATCTTTTCCTCACCACACTCCCCTTTTTGAAAATTTTCAAGTACATAGAGTGAGGTACAAAATGCACTTTTCATGTGCAAAAAAGGGAGTATCCCTCACTCTATGATGAGGGAAAGATGCATATGAACATTCCCCTTTAAATAGAGACATAATTAAGTAAAAGATTATTAGATATTTAAGTAACAGATGGAGGTGTGATTAAGGATATATATATTTTTTGGTTAGAAGGTAATTGTATTATATCAAGAAAAGAAAAACTGAGAATTGCAAAAGATTTCGCAGTTAGATAGCTGGGAAAAATTGTCAATCCACTCAGATAAATTTATCACAAGAACAATCAAACTTGGCTAAAACATGAACAATGGTAAAAGGGACAAAACCAAATTCTATCCAATCAAACTGATTAAAGACTTCAAGAAGATTCAATTGAATTGAATTAATGGACCATCCCCAACTTCCATTGATGGCTTCAATTACTTCAAGTGCATGAGTTTATATAGACTTTTGAAAAACCATTTTTCCTAGTTATCATCATTGCAAGCAAGATCGCTCCACTAAAGGCAGATTTGCCATCATCTACAAAAAACAGCATTCAAAAACACTAAAATTAGGTCCTTATACAATCGTTCGTACCAAAACATGGATTAGGGTCATTACTAATCCAAACATGCAAATCCTAGAAATTTTAGGAGCAACCAACATAAGTTTATAGCACAAATCATAATTCTTTCAAGATTTATTTTTCTATCCATATTTAATCATCTTTAGGTCTCCAAATAGCTCCCTACCTCCCTACCTACAAGGCTAAGTAAGATTCATGCTTTAGAATATTGAATTTTGAGTGAGAATCAATGAGAAGCTTGAAGGAAAGAATAGTGATGAAGGACATATAATTAATTGAAGTGAATGTATGTCTTGGACGACTTATTCAATTGAATGGGCTATATGATATTCTTTTGAGTTTTGATAGTGCGCCTTGCATGTTATTTTTATTATTAGTGTTTTTTTTTTCCTCAAAAGACATGCCTTAAAGAATTGGGGTTTTATCCCTTTAATTAATCTATAAAAGAGAAGGTGGTTAGGCCCCATGAAATAAAATTTTTTTTTGGAAAATGACTGAATCACGAGCCTATAAATATTGGTGAAACAATTAAAATCATCTTTGACCATACATTAGATTAGTCATTAGACCATTTATCACATTGACATGCAACCTACTAATCAATATGAGGGGTGGTGTAAGAGGATATCTATGCATGACACCATATAATTTAATGTCACAAGCATCAACAATCTTTAAAATATTTGAGAAATAATACACTCGAAACATTGCATGAAATTAGAAAGAAATTATCAAGTCAAACCATGAGGGAACTTTTGTTTACATGGTACCGAATAGATAGAAATTCTGGGTCAAATGAACTCCAAGAAGGAAAATAGGGAAATAATGTTCCGGAAGAAGCTCTTATAACATAATGTACAATATGAGGTCAGTCGATGGCTTTAAAAAGGTGAGATGAAGGATATGTGATGGAGATACATTTTAATCACATCTTATTCATTTTTCTTAAAAAAGAGATTATTTGATAGTCATTTTTAGATATTCATATTTATTTCTTCAATCTCAACTACTTTTTAAAATGCAAGTCTTGAAATTTCTAAAAATCCCATTAAATGAAACATAAAGATAAGATTTCATATCTATGACAATGACCATTTCATGACAGCAGCCCTCAAAATAAATAAATGGTTAGATCGATTCAATCCATCCATTCATTTCATTAGATTTTGATTCAATGGTTCTTATCATCCAACTAATTCAAATTGATCCACTCATGGTCAAAATTTGTTTCATACTCATCACCCATCCAAGACACTTTAAAATGCCACGTCAGCATGTCACATTCATTTTATTTTTAGCAATTTGATCCGCATACAACAATATATATCAAGAAAACCCCATAAACAACGATATATATCTACTCTTATAAAAGAGAAGAAGCGAACATTTTTTCAACTTTTTTGTGACTACACCATTATGGGGCCCACTTCATTATATATATTATAATAATATATTATATATTATATATCTTATAAGAGTAGAAGATTTTTCAATTTTTTTGTGACAACACCATTGTGGGGCCCACTTCAAGATGCAAAATTTTTCACTACACAATTGTGGGGCCCACTCCCAAATATTATAATGCAAATCTTTTTACTACATCATTGTGGGGTCCAAATATTATAATATATTATAATGAGAAATTGCAAAGTTTTCACTGCACCATTGTGGGGCCCACCGCCAAATATCTATCTCTATCTATATATTTATATATATCCATACCCTTATATAAATAATAAATCTACTGTTATAAAAGAGAGCAAGATGCAAACTTTTTCATTACACCATTGTGGGGCCCACCCCAAATATTGTAATATAAATATAATAATATATTATTATGAGAAATTGTAAACTTTTTTATTACACCTTTGTGGGACCTACTTCCAAATATTATAATATAATATAATAATATATTATGATGAGAGATTACAAACTTTTTCACTACACCATTGTGGGGCCCACCCCCAAATATTTACTTCTATCTATATCTATATATTTATATCTATCTATACCCTTATATAAAATAGAGAAAATTGTAGTACTTTTTCACTACACACCTGCCCAGACTTTTTCACTACACCATTGTGGGGCCCACCCCCAAGTATTATAATATAATATAATATTATATTATTATGAGAAATTACAAACTTTTTCATTACACCTTTGTGGGCCCACCCCTGAATAATATAATGCAAACTTTTTCATGCACCATTGTGGGGTCCACCTCCAAATATTATAATATAATATAATAAGATATTATAATGAGAAATTGCAAACTTTTTCACTACACCATTGTGGGGCCCACCCCAAAATATCTATCTCTATCTCTATCTATCTATACCCTTATATAAAAGAGAGAAAAGTGTAGTACTTTTTCACTACACACCTGCCCAGTAAAATTTAAGATGTGGGCCCCACTTAGTAATATATTAAAAAGAGAGTAAGATGTCGTAAGGGAGGAAATAGAATGAGTAACGGAAAAAGAAAGAAAAGAGATAAGAGAGAGTGAATCGGATGGATGAAGATGGAACATAATGGGAATTTTTCAATTTGTCTAAAATAGACTTTGGGTCATGCTTGAATTTAGAGGGATTTTGAGGATCCAGATCAAGATGAGCTAGAAGACCAAAGTTTAGGAATTAAAAATTTCTACCCAATGGTACCATAATCTCAAAAAATCTAAAATTATGAAAAAGTCCCCTCACTTCTCTGGAAAATTGCTAACTAACCCCTACTATACCCAAATGAACCCCTCAAGAGTAGGATAAGACCAATAAGCATTCATTCGTGGTTCTCATTGAACCATTTTGTTCACTAATTTCCAAATTTTTATTCAAATTTTTTTGTAAAATTAATTGTGAGATATGGTGTTATTAAAGAATCATTTCAAAGGAAAAATATTTCAGATCTCATCATTCAGAAAGTTTTTTTAGTTTTTCTTGGCACTGTTTTGTCCACCCCGGTTAATAAACTAAGCCAATGTGGGAGAAATAAAAGATTTTAACTATGCACTATTTACTCCATTGTATTGTTCATGGTGTACATAATGCATTTTAACTCTGAAAACTTAAATGCAATGTGCTATTTCAATAATAAACCTTGAACTAAGAAGGGATGAAAAGAAAAAAAGAAAATAAATAGTGTATTTTATAATGGGTCAAAAGAAAATGAATCAAGTGTATTTTACTTTCTACCTTTTGGTGTTCAATACTTACAATTTTGTAGGCACTTTAAATACTTTGCCATCAGCTTAAAAATCATTTTAAAAGACGCGACAAAAGATATTAACTAGCTTGCTACTTTTGTTATTATTGCCGGTGGCCAATTGATGGTTGTATTATAATTCAAATACCAAATTGACTACACACGAGAGAATTAACATTCACTTTTTTTTTCTTTGCCTGAAACAATGCTAATTGTGCAAATAGTTTCTATTTATTTATTTATTTTTTTTTTTTTGGTGGAACTAAAAGATATATACTTGAGTGGTTGTTGTATTTGAAATTTGAGAGTTAAGAACATCAAAGGGCTCTGGAAGGTTTTCAGAAGATATGAGATTATTTTCTTTGAACGGATGTAACCCTTTATTATTATTTTTTAAATATTAACCCTTTAATCTTTTGTACACTAACCATAAGTATTTGTAATTTGATGTTTCTTCTGTTGAATATTATCTATTATAGCCTTTGAAAAAGGTATAGGGACCTCCAAAACTTATAAGCACATCCCATATATACAATTACTTTGTTTGCATTATTGCTTTATATTTAGTATTTTCTTTTTCTTTTTTAGAAAAAAGTAGCAAATGACAAAATATCATAAATATGAAAGTGAAATGTACAAACTTAAACTCATTTTCTGTCCGCCCTGTTTTTTTCTCTCTTTTAATGAATGTTACCATGTAAAAAAATTAAATATTATTTTCTCATTTGCTTCATGTGTTTCTATTTTATTTAATTAGAATAATTGAAATTTCAATATGACATAATAGATGTATTGATCTTGATTTATACCCCTGTTGGAAGAATAATTACAGGTTGGATAATGTGATAACTACTACTAAATATTGGTTCTCTTCTGATTTTAGTGATTGCTAAAGATAATTCCATAAATGCAATTTAGTAGTAGGTCTTATAGATTACTATTGTAAAATTATTGTTGTTCTGTACAATTTTTAGTTTTTTAATATACAACTTTTGTGAATTTCTTTAATTATAGAAGGGCATGAATATATTTATTTATTATTGCTCTTACTTATGAGGTTTATATTGAAAAACTTTGATCATTTTCTAACACATTTATTTTTTTCATCATTGCAAGCTTCTTCTTCTTTTTGTTGTTGTTCTTCTTTTCATATATTTTAATGAAGCGTCGTATATTTTCTTAAAGGGAAAACGATAATCTCATAAAAACTGCTTGTTATATTAACGTTACTACTAATTTTAGAGTCAGTGAATGAAGTGATCGTTTTAAGTATAAACAACTAAAGTAAGTATTTTACTTGGTACGTGATTTATATCCTCAAAAAGTTATATAAGTTCCATATCGATTGTCTTTTGAAATCTCATTTTTCTCACTATATCATTGTTTTGTTATTTTCAAATGTATAGGAAAAGTAGTGTCAGCTATATTTGGACATTGCACGAGCCTTGCAATTTACAATCACTCATTTTCTGTTGAAATTTGATTTTTAAATGTATTAAAGCTTCTACCGAATTTTTAAAAAAATTTATTTTATTAAGAATTATTTCTTAATAAAACTGGTGCATGTGCATTGCACGCGCAGGGCTCCACTAGTTGCTTGAAAAAAAGCCTAAAATAGTTAAAAACCTTGCAGCGTCTGTCACTATCCTAGAGATGTCAAGTGGGCCGTGCCGGCCCGGCCCGGCACGGCCCGGCCCGCCAGTCAACGGGCCGTGGCACGGCGGCCCGGTCAACGGCACGGCCCATGACGCGGGCCGTGCTGGGCCGAGCTGCGCACGGCCCGCTGGCCCGTTTGGCACGGCCCGCCAGGCCCGCTGGCCTAGTGGGCCAGCCCCTGTGGCCCGCCAGGCCCGCCAGGATCGGCCCGCCAGGCCCGCCAGGCACGGCCCGCTAGGCACGGCCCGCCTGGCCCGCCAAAAAATTTATTTTTTTATATTTTTTTTAAATTTATAAAAATCTAATTCCCAGCCAACTAACAACCCTAGGCATTTTCTAATAAAAAAAACACTTACATAACTTGGTAAGGTAGGACTTTAGTGTAAATTAGTCACACTAATAATGAGGGGCAATGTGTTTTTGGGGAGAAGTAATAAGGGGAATATTTTGGTGTGACACACTTACCTTCACTAAATTTGCCCCCTTGGCTTCAATAATTTAATTATAATTATTAAGCACTAACAAGCCAAAGCCAATGTCTTCATTGCCTCATCACATTTGATAATAAAGAGTTATCCAGTTGGGTTAGGTATTTTTCATTTCTCATCTAATTGTTCAGGATTGGATGCTATATTTCTCCTATAGAATTATGTTTCTTTTACCCATATGACTTGAGGTCTCTCAAGGGTCTAATACTCATTGGCTGGTTACAACATGACATGACTGAATATTTGAAGTTATCTAATATACGACCAAAAATCTTTTTAGTTATAATTGAGTTATTAGACTATTAAGTTTTGAGACTTTTCATAAAGCCCATTTTCAGCTGCATGCATGACATTAGGCAGTGGACTATGCAAGATTCTTACTTCTTTCCATCCTCTAAATAGTTAATGTAAGTATAACGCAATCAACCACAATAGCGAGACAAACGATTTTTTATGTAAAAATTGTATTGGAAAAAATCACGGGTTTTTTGTCTAAACCGCGGACAACCAAGCACTATATAAAATAAATGTTATAAGGACTCACAGAACCTTTTAAATAAAGGTTATAAGGACTCACATCCTCATCTAACTAGTTTTAATATTGTTTGAATAAATATTAGCATATAAAAGTAAGGTAGCCTAGTGGTTGTGTTTATCTTTCACAACCATTAGGTTGTGAGATCAAGTTCACCCAAACACATTTATTTTTAAAAAAATACAAATTACGCAGGTCGGGCCAACCCAACCCGCCTATAACTCTATTAAAAAAAAAAAAAAAAAAAAGAGAGGCACGCCTGGCCCGCGGCCGGCCCGGCACGGCCCGCTCCAGCCCGCCCCACTGTGGGCCGTGCCAGTGGGCCGTGCCGTGCCAGGGTTTTCCCCTGGCGGGCCGTGCCGTGCCGGCCCGTTAGCTGGGGCGGGCCGTGCCGGCCCGGCCCACGGCACGGGCGGGCCCAGATTTTAGCGGTGCCGGCACGGCCCGTTTGACATGCCTACAATCCTTTGTGTGGCCCGCCAAGATGGCACTTGTACGGTATCAGATCAATTGCACAAAAAGAAAGTTAAAAAAAGGTCATACACGTTTGTCTTACCCAAAGAAAGGGTACTAGAAATGATCAAATCCAACCAACAGAACTGACAATTTTACTCAATTTCATCTTGTGTGGCCCACTTTGGCTACCCTAAAACCAATGGCTAGAATTATTCCATTTCTTTGATGGTCATTATCACTAGTTCACCAGGGTCCTCACTAATAAATTATTAGAAAAAAAACCCTGATCTAACCAATACATTTTGCATGCCCCTGATCATCAAATCATATTGATAACCAACCATCTTGTAACACTAAGGTAGCATTTGGTTCGCTATAATGGTTGTAGGTGGGAATGGAATGGTGGAATGGAATGAGGCAGGACTAGGCATTTCCATTTCAGCGTCATGTACGCTGAGGAATCAATCCAGTTGATTCATGTTCCTGCGTTTGGTACGCTATAATGAGTCCTGGAATGGAATAAAATTTACATAAGACTGACCAAAATACCCTTGTTAGATTTTTATCGTTGGCTCAGTTAATAGATTATATTATTATTATATAGGCGGAGCCCACACAAGCTCTTTTATTTTATAATCTTATAATAATAATAATATATAGATTATATTATTATTATATAGGTGGGGCCACACAAGCTCTTCTATTTTATAATCTTATAATAATAATAATAATAATGTATATATTATATTATTATTATATAGGTGGGGCCCACACAAGCTCTTCTATTTTATAATCTTATAATAATAATAATAATATATAGATTATATTATTATATAGGTGGGGCCCACACAAGTTCTTCTATTTTATAATATAATCATAATAATAATAATGTATATATTATATTAATATTATATAGGTAGGGCCCACACACGTTATTCTATTTTATAATCTTATAAGAATAATAATAATGTTTATATTATATTATTATTATAAAAGTGGGGCCCATACAAGTTCTTCTATTTTATAATCTTATAATAATAATAATATATTATTATTATATAGGTGGGGCCCACACAAGTTTTTCTATTTTATTATCTTATAATAATAATAGTAATAATAATAATAATGTAAAGATTATATTATTATTATATAGGTGGGGCCCACACATATTCTTTTCTTTTATGATCTTATTATTATAATAATAATGTATATATTATATTATTATTATATAGGTGGAGCCCACATAAGTTCTTCTATTTTATAATTTTATAATAATAATAATAATGTATATATTATATTATTATTATATAGGTGGAGCCCACACAAGTTCTTCCCTTTTATAATCTTATTATTATTATAATAATAATAATGTATAGATTATATTATTATTATATAGGTGGGCCCACATAAGTTCTTCTATTTTATAATCTTATAATAATAATAAATATATTATATTATTATTATATAGGTGAGGCCCACACAAGTTCTTCTCTTTTATAATCTTATTATTATTATAATAATAATGTATAGATGTGAAAAATGGTATTTTGGTCTGAACAAAAAGTAGAAATGAATGGAATTACATTCCTCTATATAAGGGAATGAGATTCCGGAGGTAATGGTCATTACGTCATTTTTTTGCGAACCAAACGCTGTAATGACTATTCCGTTGGAATGACCATTCTATTCCGACCTTCATTACAATAAGCCAAACGCTACCTAACGGTAGCTCAGTTGGTCTAAGATCACGGCTCGAAGGTTGTAGGTTCGAATTATACTACCACACTATATTACAGGGAAATTTACCCGACTTCTCTTTGGGCCAGAGAGATTAGTCCAGCCATTGGTTGGGAACCCTCCAAATTCAAATATCCGATATCTATCTATATATATTATATATATATATAAGGTGGGCCCATTATTGCCCCCCGTGATGACAGGTTGAATGAATCCTGCCCGTTGGAGCTGAAGTCCCTCTGCCCGTCCTGCCCGTCTTTCTCTACCAAGCACAGCTTCTCTTTACCGTGTGTCCACATCGCAAAAAACCCAATTGTTTTTTTCACCTTCTTTCTCTTTCGTCGTCGTATCAGGCTCCATCAACGAATCGAATTCGCTCTCTCGATTTGATTTCGAAACGTCTTTTCTACAAAATTCGCCCAAATATCTCAATTCCCCGGTTTTGCTACGAGGAGATTAGGGTTTCTAGTTTTGGGGAAGCTGGGAGATGGTGATGAAGGGCCGAGAATCGAAATTAGGGTTTCCGCTCGATCCAGTTCTCGGTTTGTAGGGTTTTGGTGGGGATTCACGACTGTGGGATTGATGTTTCTCGTGCGAGGAGACGGAGTTGGGATTGAATCCGGATTTGGAGAAGATACAAGGCGATTATGCTTGGTTGATGAGAAGAAGGTGAGGAGAGGAAACGAAGTCGGCACATGTGTTCGGTCCCCGCTGCGGCTGGGACGACGAATCCTGTAGATGATGCTGCTGCTGCCAATTCTGCCTCACACGTTTCCTTCAGCAAGGTTCGTCCTTTATCTCTTTTCCCCCACCATTTTTCCTGTAGTCGTTTGGTTTTTTTGACCTATGTTGTGAATTGATGATTGCTTAGAAGTCGAGGTAAAGATTGAATCTTTGTCCCTGGCAGTTTCCCGCACATATGTATTGTTTTTAAGTCTTTTATGCGGGGTGCGAATGAACACAAATTCTTGAATTTTGCACCTTTTTTCAACGTTTGGAGACTTGTTTTACGAGAATAGTTACCTTTTTATTTTTGGGGTTTGTTGGAATTCTCTGTTTCATGAGTTTGGTTGTTCTTTAAGTCGACCCCAGTTTGATGGGACTAGGTTAAGATGTAGACGATAGTGGTTATAAGTGTATTGATGGGTTTTCCAATTGATGAGTATTTGGGACTGGAAGAATCACTTTCTTTTTTGATTCCTAGCGTGTGAGGATATCACTATATCGGATGGTGATTTCCATTGAAGTATATCCGATAGTTTATTGTTACTTGGTCGGCTCTGCACCCTTAATTTCTATTAGGTCAAAGCTGCAATAATACTGGAGAGTGGGATGGCTATTTATGTTCTCATCAGGAAACTGTGACTCCATCCTGTAAAATAG
This sequence comes from Litsea cubeba, assembly GCA_012931725.1. Classification (NCBI taxonomy): domain Eukaryota; kingdom Viridiplantae; phylum Streptophyta; class Magnoliopsida; order Laurales; family Lauraceae; genus Litsea; species Litsea cubeba. The sequence continues at coordinate 38,789,854 of CM022945.1, read as the reverse complement.
TATATAAAATTGAATTGTAATGTTAAAAATGGGCATGGTGATTTAGGGTGATGGTTTGGAATGTAGACATCATATGCATTTGAGTTCTCATCATCATTCATCGTCATGATCAAGTTAGCCTTATCCCATCAATCCGGGTCTGGCAAAAAGAATTTGTCTAGTTTACTATAAAGAAGCTATGTCTTCTTTTTATTATGTCTTCTTTTTATCTTCTCTTTCTAGCTGATAATTTGGTGAGAACCAGTAATCTCTTCATGCATCTAAAACGAATCTTTCATTATTATTTTGTGAAGTCTCTCCATGATAGCATATGGTTTGCTGGCTTTAAAGACTAAGATTCCACAGTTATTTTATTCAGTGCTTTACTAAAGCAATCAACTGCCAAATACTTACTAGCTTTGGTTCAAGTTTCTCTGATGGTCCATGATAGTGCATGGTTTACTGGCTTTTAAGCCTTGGATTCCATTGTTCTCAATTCTCATAGTTAATGCTTCACTAAAATAATCAACTGCCAAACATAATTCTTACCTGACATGTCATAATATCATTAAGACATTATCAGATGGTAAACCATTACTTAGGTGAATGGGGTGGCTAGAGGTTGGCCTGGACCAGCTGGTGTGGGGGAGCTTTCTTTGATGACAAGGGTAGTGTTTTGGTGGTATTTTATACCGCAGTTGCATTGAAAAAATTCCAATGAAAGCAGAGCTTTTGGCTATTGTTTCATGGAAGTTCAAAGACAGGGGATTGCCTTTGGAAATCCAATTTTCTTTTTAACTAGATGGTGGATCTATGCATATCCATTAAAGTCCAATTTAAGCATTTGGATGGGAAGCTAATGATTTGTTTATAATCTCAGGAATCAAGGGATTGATTGTGTTCTTGTATTTAGGTTGACTCTTGGAACTTATTTTGCATTTTTCCTTTCGTGGTATTGGTGATGTGTATGTCCTAAGTCAGCCCCATTATCTTTTATGCTTTCTTAGTTTTTATGGTTACCGAGAAATAAATTCTAGTATCACCAAGTCTTTGTTGATCAACATGGTATAACCCAGACTTCATAATGCACTATACCTCCAACATTGAAGACATGTCTGTGTGCTCTGATATATTGTTCTGCTTTTAAGCCTTCATCAGTGAATGAAAAATCTGTGAGGTCAATATATCATCATCATTTGACACGTTAAGGCTTGCGGCGACTTATTGTTTTAAGTTCTTTCAGTTCCCATCTTTTTAATAGTCTGATACGTTGCTGGCACGTTGAACTTTTAGGAAATTTATCAACTGGTCTACTTGTGTGCTTACAATATGCTTCAATAGAAACTCCAATATAAATGCTTTCACTGTATCTAATAAAATAATACTTTTCTTTTTAGTTTGACTTTCTTTAAACTGCATATTTGTTGCTCTCTCAGAGCCTATCCTGATTGCCATTTCATGTACTGTTTATCTTTGCTTCTATTAGTTCTTACAACCAAATATAAATTCCTACTTATTGAGCACAAACAAGACATTATGTCATGCCTTTAAATTCCCATTTTCAGTTTGCTTATCTAAGTTTTTGTTTAAATGAAGTGACTAAAAACCATATATCTTGATCTCATTCTATCCAATTTATTTGAAATTTTCTAGTATTGAATTTCGGATCAGTATAGTGGATAGATTTCAGTGCCTCCTCTGCATACTGCTGCAGCACCTCCCTAATGCATTTCCATGACTTATGGTCTCGTGATCTGGGCTGTTGATAAGATGGCCCCACATTGGTTGGATCACGCCCCCCTCCCCCCCCCAAATATATCTTCAATTGGAGATCCCAATGATTCATTCTTTGACCTTTGTCCTGTACTGTTGCAATTGTTTTACTTCCAACATTCAATCCAGATGCTAGTGGTTGAAGTGTTAGGATTTTCAAATTAAGGAGATTTTAACACCTTTCGTTGCGGTGCACGGTGCACCATCATGTTAGTAGTCTGAATCAGATCATGGGTCCTATATTCACAGAATGGAGTGCAGCAGCTAACTGTATAATTGCAGCAGAGTAGATCCTGTAGCTACATTCCTGCAGGTTTATTTTGAGATCGCTGCGCTGTTCACCTTCTTTATGCTCTGTGAATTATCACTTTGCATCTATTACTTGTTTAGGCACTATATAAATCTGAATGCCATCTTATTATCTATTGCTGAAGTGTTTCCCGCCTTTTAGGATGGACGGAAGATTAGTGTTGGTGACTGTGCACTTTTCCAGGCTGGAAAACTCCCCACCTTTCATTGGAATAATTCGTTCTTTAATATCAGGTAAAGAGGATTGCCCTAAGTTGGTAGTAAATTGGCTTTATCGACCTGCTGACATAAAGCTGAGCAAAGGCATCTTTTTGGAAGCTGCACCGAATGAAGTCTTCTACTCTTTCCACAACGATAAGATATCATCTGCATCATTGCTCCATCCATGCAAGGTTGCATTTCTTTGTAAAGGTGTTGAACTTCCTTCAGGGACATCCTCATTTGTATGCAGGCGAGTGTACGACATACCGAACAGATGTTTATGGTGGTTAACTGATCAGAACTATATCAATGTAAGTGTATTGTCCTTGGCTGTGGCTCAGCTGGTTAGGGACACCAAATGCCCTCTCTAGGGGGTGGGAGTGTGTGAGTTCAAGTCCTCCCCAAAGCCCCCAAAAAAAAAACAGAGAATTCTAGTGTATCATTCACATTACCCCTTTTCGTTTAGTTGTATGATGTCTGTGCTTATCTATTGTCTATTTTGATTCTTTCTTAGGAGCGCCCAGGAGGAAGTAGATCAGCTATGGACAAGACACGACAAGAAATGCATGCAGCTGTGCAGTCAGGAGCACGTTCTTTAAAACCATGGATGGTCCCGACATCAACACACAGTTAAAGCCCATTCAGATAGTGTACAGAATAGCACACCATTGTTTCCTTCTCAATGTAAGGGTAGGAAAAGGGAAGGGGTAATCAGGGCCCAGAACCATAAAACAAAGAGCGCTCTTCCAGAGCAGATGATGAGATTCTGGCACTATAAGCTTGAAAGCATGATGAAAGCTGAGATTGCCAAATAAAGGACAAAGGAGGACTCGTTGACCTCTGAAGGAGTTGATAAACTGGTCATCCTGATCCACCTTGATAGAGCGGATAGAAAATAGACTTGGCCGGTCGAATAATGCTTATGGATGTAATTGCAAGCAACAGACAAGCCTGACTGCCTTGACCGCTTTGTGGAGCTCAGGGGCCTCCTGTATTGGTTGATTGGCTTCAAGAGGCACACAAAGGGAAAGCTGGAGATGGTAATAGTCATAAGGAAAATGATAAGTTTGTCGAGGAATTTCTCCTCGTACTTCTTTGTGCGCTTGATAAGTTACCTGTCAATCTTCACGCCCTACAGACTTCTAATGTTGGAAAATCTGTTAACAATTTGCGTAGTCACAAGAACTTGGAGATTCAAAAAAAGGCGAGGAGCTTGGTTGATACATGGAAGAAGCGTGTCACTTAGAAATGAAGATGAATGATGCAAAATCTGCATCTAGTCAGTGTGTTTCATGGACTGCAAAAACAAGGTTTTTCTGAATCTCCTCACGGAGGAAGCAGACGCTCAAGGTCCTCTGAGATCGTCATAAAAAGCATTGTTACCCAAGCCTTCTTCATCGAAAACTGTTGCCAAGTCGGCATCAGACATCCCCCGGATCAGTGAGGATGATGCCATCATCACCCGTGTCTGCAACAACTGACTCCAAAGAGGCGCAATGCAAATTGGTGGGGGGCAGCAGCACCTCAGAGATTCCTCTAACGGTAAAAAGGGAGGAGAAGAGCAGCAGTTCCACTCAATCTCAGAACAACAGCCAATCTTGTTCAAGTGATCATGCTAAATACTCATGCAGGAGGATGCTAGAAGCTCCACTGATGGATATGGAATGCTAAGACCTCTTCTGGTGCATCTCGCGCTCGGAAATCAAGCAGTAGCTTTCTGGGTTTAGGGGTTTCAGGTTTACAGAAGGAGAGTGTTTTTGGTAAACCTGATGCCTCGAACAGAAACACCAAACCCGATAGATCATCACAGGCTGGACCGACATGTGAAAATTCAGTTGATATGGCCACCGTGGATCATGGGAACAGTCACAGACTAATTGTTAGGCTTCCAAATCCTGGCCGCAGTCCTGCACGGAGTGGCAGTGGAGGTTCTTTTGAAGATCCTTCTGTTGTTGTTAGCAGAACTTCATCTCCTGGAGGTTCTGATAAGTGGGACCACCATAACCAAAACGCAAAGGGAAAGAGCGAGACTTGTCGAGCTACTGCTGCTGCAGGTGCAAATGCGGGGTCATGGAAGAGCAATAATGTTAAAAATGAATTTTACAGATCTGACGAAGGTGACAGAGCATGCACAGCTGTTCTTGATGAAGAATGCATCAGAAATACTGTTGAAAATGTAAAATCCATTGATTCATCTAAAGCTACTTCTCATCATCAGGAAATGAAAAAGAGGCTGTGCCCAAGTCTGTGGAATTTTTTGAGGCTTCTTATTCCATGCATGCGTTGATTGAAAGTTGTGTCAGGTGCTCTGAAGCTAGTTCATCTTTATCAGTTGATGATGATAATGGGATGAATCTGCTTGCCAGTGTGGCCACTGGGGAAATGCCCAAATCTGAGCCTGTTTCTCCCAGTGGATCTCCTGAGATAAACTCACCTGCACGGAGGATACTTTGACTAGTAATGGTGCCAAGTTGAGATCACTGCATGTTGATGATGTTGATCATGGTGATGGACAACTTGATGATAATCCTTGTAGTGACTCTGAGAAGCAGGGCAAGGGTGTTGGTCCTTCATTGGTTAGGGGTGCTGCACAAAAGGACAGTAGACTTGAAACTGTCAATGTTTCAGGCGATTTAGAAGCATGTCCCACTTCCCAGAACATAAACCAGCAACCAAACGTAGTGAAGAGTTTCCTTCTTCCACTGTTGGATCGTATCAAAATGCTGATCTGTGTGTGAAGTCTGACGAACCTGATAAAACTTCAACTGATAGGGCTGGGTCAGCTTGTACAGCTAATGGAACTCCTTCCAAGGATTTGAAAGAAGAGTTTCCTGAAGGTGAAGGATCAAAACCAACCTTTTGAGAATAGGCCGTTAAGCATTAGTATGGGGAATATTCATGGTGGCACAGATGTAAAACCAAATGTTCTGAATGGGTGGTCATCAGAAGATAATAAAATGATTGATTTTGCATGTGAAAAGGTTGCAGAGAGTAGTGTGGCGAAATCTGATATAATCTGTCTAAAATCTAGCAATCAATGTGATGATGAACAGGTTACTGCTTCATGTATAAATGTTGAGAGGGAAGCTATTAAAGAATCTCCATCAAGTCTGATGGCTAATGAGAAGATGGACATGGGGCATGAAAGATTGTCTGCTGGCCTTACAAGGATAGAGCAGCAGTTTCCTGTTGTTGCAGATAATGAGGTTACTGTTGAGGCTTTGGACAGAAGTGGGGAGGATGCTGCTGCTCCTGGTAGTCTTAGGCGTCCGGAGAATGCCGTGGATTCTAAGTCTGAGAAGGCTGATTGCATGGATATGAAGCGTAAAATGGATCCAAGTGATGTTGAAGGGATAAAGCAAACAACTACTGAAATTAACCAATCAAGTGACAATGTTGAGAACTCAGAAAGAAAAGAAGTCATTGCGGATGATCCCAGTGGGTCTACTCCCCACGAGAAGGCACTAACTGGTCCAGCCCAAGAAACTGGTCAGTGCATGAAATCTGCAGGATCCAAGTTGTCTAGTGTTGAAGCAGATGAAAGTCATGTGACAGAGGGATGCATATCAACTGCTGACGCTTCTTCTTTGTCTATGCTGCTGGATCAGACAGTCCTGCTAAGCTTGACTTTGATTTGAATGAAGGATTTTCAGTGGATGAAGGGAACCCAAGTGACTTGGTTATTACCACCTCACTAGGGTGTACTGCTGCAGTTCATTTGCCAAGTCTGACACCCCATCCAGTTTCTGTTTTACACAGTGGCTTGCCTGCTTCCATCACAGTGGCTGCTGCTGCAAAGGGGCCTTTTGTTAATCACGAGAATTTGTTGAGGAGTAAAGGAGAGCTTGGATGGAAAGGATCAGCTGCTACCAGTGCGTTCCGGCGAGCAGAACCTCGAAAGGTTCTTGAGATGCCGCTGGACACCACTAATGTCACATCCAATGATACTGCAGCTGGGAAGCAGAGCCTCCCCCCACTGGATATCGATCTGAATATACCTGTTGAGAGAGTTTCAGAAGACATGGCCTCTCAGAGTTCTGTCCAGGAGTCAGTATCTGGATCAGGGGCGGCCATTAATATCCTTGACTTGGGAAACTGTATGATGAGTTCTCCTTCAGCTGTTCTTGGAGCTGGAGGACTGGGTCTTGATTTGAACATAGCAGATGAATGTACAGAGAATGGACATCTTTCAGCAAGCACCAGTAGAAGAATTGATGTGCCCTTTTTACCTGTAAGGTCATCATCATCCTGTGGATTCCCTAATAATGAGGTGAATATCCTGAGGGGCTTTGATCTGAACAATGGACCAGGCCTTGATGAAGTGGGTTCAGAATTCCCACTGCGAAATCAGCTTGCTAAGGGCAGCCAACATTTCCCATCACATGTTAATGGGCTTAGAATAAATAATGCCGAATTAGGGAGCATCTCTTCATGGTTTCCTCCTGGTACCTCTTATCCCGATGTTTCCCACCAATCATTCTTCCCCAGATAGGGGAGAGCAGCCTTATCCATTTTTGGCAACCACCAGGGCTCAAAGAATGCTGGCATCAGCTACCACAGGCAGCTTTGGGAGTGATCTTTACAGAGGTCCAGTGCTCTCCTCTCCAGCTATGGCTTTCTCTCCTGCCGTGCCATTTCCCCCATGCTGCATTCCCTTTTGGCAGTAGTTTCCCGTTGGCCTCAACATCTTTCTCTGGTGGCTCAACGGCATTCATGGATTCCTTATCTGGAGGAGGTCCATGCCTCCCCGCTGCCCCTTCCCATATAGTGGGACCAGCTGGTGCCATCCCGTCTCATTATCCAAGGCCGTGCATGATAAGCCTTCCCGACGGTACTCTTGGTAATGGAGAAAGCAGTCGGAAGTTGGGGAGGCAGGGTCTAGATCTCAATGCAGGTCCAGGGAGCACAGATGCAGTTGGTGGAGACAAGAGGTTGACTTCAATATCTGGGCAACTCTCTGTTGCCAATCCGCAGGGTTTAGCTGAGGAGCATGTGAAGCTTTACCCGTCCACAAGTGGGATGTTGAAGCGGAAGGAGCCAGAAGGAGGGTGGGGTGTTGATAGATTTAGTTACAAACCACCCCCATGGCAGTAGGAGCGATTCAAATGGAGCACATATCTACAATGCACGAGGTTTTGGTGAGCTACCAGATCCTTTTATTCTCCTTACAGCTTTGAGAATGTTGATGGTAATACTATTTATGATATGGACTATCTACTTAGGCTCCCAAGAATGAGTTGTACCTTGAATGGCAGGCACAGTCATAATTGGGAGTCATCATTCTCATTTTCTGTTACTATCTCTCCATGAGTTGTATACAAACCTGCCCACATACATCCTGCGGCTTGCCTTGAGGATTGTTGGGGGATTTTCTGGAATTCTTATCTTCTGTAATTGTTGTAACTTGTAAATGTTGAGATTTCATGCATTCCTTGGAATGAGTTTCGTGCTTTCAACAGACTTCGGCCTTGTTTTTGCTTCTTTCCAGACTTGTCACCAATGCAGGCAATTTCTTGAAGTGGTGATGAGCTGGTACTGGAGGATGAGCGGTAAGACTGTTCTTTCCATGTTTTGACCATCACCGTCTTTTCTCTTGAATTAATTGTAATTTAAAGAATGGAGTTCTGGGAGCTGTTTTTTTCCTTAATATGTCCCAGATGGGACTTTGTTCACAGATCAGTTCCCCTTTGTAGATATTAACTGCTGAAATGCATGAGTCCTGAATGTGCCTGAAGTCCCCATACTTTGACACCACATTTCGCCAATAGCCTTGCTTTATCCTAGATCTTAGTTGAGATGGTTGGATCTCTTTAAATTGCCATAAATGTGCAAATTTACACACTTGATGCTTGGATTTTATCCTAGTAATCATCCTTGGTGTTTCTAAAAAGATTTTATGACTACGTTCTTGAACGTAGTTTTCTTTGATCCTTCTTAAACTTGCATGCATTTTGCAACTTGCTTATTCATTTCTCTCTGATACTTTCCATGTTAATTTTGCAATTCTTATTGTACCATTTGTTACACTTTAGCATATATAAGTATGTGAATTCTAAGTTCAGGCTCTACTAACTTATTTCTAGCTTTCATGGAGAGGCTTTACATTGTTTGTGGGTGGAAGCATTTATTGCCTGCATTTCTCAAGTTTGTTAAGGGGAATGGTCTCAAGGTGGAAGGATCAATAAATTCTGTAACAATGTATTGGGATGGCGTGATTGCAGTACACTTCACAGTATCATATTTGTAGAGACCCGATGCTTCTCAATAACGGCTCTTTAAGGGAGTCCATTTTTATGCTTTGTCATATGTAGTGCTAAAGAGCAAGAAGATGCCTAATGCATGAGGAAAAGTTTTCTTATAACCATATACAAGAACAAAGGAGATATTCAGAACTGTGCGAACTACCGCGGGATTAAATTGATGAGCCATACGATGAAATTATGGGAGAGAGTTATTGAGATGGAACTAAGAAGAACAACAAATATTTCAGAGAATCAATTTGGTTTCATGCCTGGGAGATCAACCATGGAGGCTATCTTTCTCCTGAGGAGGTTAATGGAACAGTATAGAGAGGTAAGAGAGATTTACATAATGGTGTTCATTGACTTGGAGAAGGCCTATGACCGGGTTCCTAGGGAGATTCTTTGGAAAGTTTCTGGAAAAGAAAAGAGTTTGTGTCGCTTATATTGAGGCGATAAAGGATATGTATGATAGAGTCGTGACATCTATAAGGAAGATTGGCGGCGAAACTAAGGAGTTTCCTATCACGATTGGTCCTACACCAAGGCTCAGCGTTAAGCCCGTACTATTTGCCCTAGTTATGGATGAGATTAACAAGACATATCCAGGATGAGGTGCCGTGGTGTATGCTATTTGCAGATGACATTGTTTAGTGGATGAGACGAGAGAAGGAGTGAATGCTAAAACCTTGAATTGTGGCGGAAAACATTAGAGACAAAAGGGTTTAGGCTAAGTCGATGCAAAACGGAATATATGGAATGCAAGTTTAGTCAAAGTAGGACACCTGGTAACATAGAAGTAAGTTTGGGCACACAAAAGATAGTAGAAAAAGAAAACTTTAGGTACCTTGGATCTATGGTGCAACAGGATGGAGGGATTGATACTGATGTAAGTCACAGGATTCAAGCCGGGTGGAACCAAATGGAGGAGTGCTTCGGGGGTCTTGTGTGATCGGAAAGTCCCCCTCAAGGTTAAAGGAAAGTATTATAAGGTGGCGGTACGGCCAGCGTTGTTATATGGATCAGAGTGTTGGGCAGTAAGCATATTCATGTCAAGAAGATGGAAGTTGCGAGATGAGAATGCTAAGATGGATGTGCGGGATCACAAGGAGAGATAGGATTAGGAATGAGGAGATTAGGGGCATAGTAGGAATAGTACCGATTGGAGATATAATGAGAGAAAATCGACTGAGATGGTTCGGCCATGTTAGAAGGCGTCCAACAGAGGCACCTGTTAAAGGTGTGAAAGCATGGAGTTAGCCAAGAGTAGGAGAGGGGAGAGGGAGACCCAAGAGAAGTTGGAAAGAAACTATTAATCATGATTTTGCCTACATGGATCTAACGGAGGACATGGCCCTAAACAGATTTGATTGGCGTCGTCAAATCCATATAGCCGACCCCACCTAGTGGGAAAAGGCTTGGTTTGGTTTGGTTTGGTCATATGGCCTTTTACTAATGAAAGTGGCCTTTTACCATTGTTATTTACTCAACTCTTTTTACCTCTTTCGACTGCTCATGTTTTTGTTTTCCCTTTTCATTTTAATGTCAACGTTTGTAAAGTAAAATTATTAAGCTGCTGGAGATTATAGCTGTAAGATTGCAGGCTACCATCATATAGTGGACCAATTGTACAAATTGTTTAGTAGATGAATGCGTGTTGTATTTTGAAGCATTCCAGCTGACTTAGGCAACTCTGTCAGGACCCTTTTAGCTACTGAGTGTGCATGTTGTGTATCTTAATGGGATCTACATTTTCTTTAATTTACATCAATATCTGTTTTAGTCTTGCATCATTGATTGTTTGATTCTATTGTCAGTGACCTTGGGCACTTTGTTTTCTAAAGTTTATATGTTTTGCTGGAGTTTCACAGTGTGGATGGTCTTTGGCCACTGTTATGTTATTGACAGTTCAGGTGTGTGCTTATGTTAAAAAGGAAAGTGGGTGTATGTCAGGAATGCATGTAAAATAAAAAAGTGCAAGTTTCGAAGAAGGGGTTACAAGTGCAAGAAGTTTGAAGAAGGGGAAGACTGAAAAAGAAATGAAATGCAGGGGTGAGGAAGAAGACGTGGTAGAATGCAGAGTTACTGAACCTGTATTCAGGTATGGCTGAGCGGAATAGTAGAACTCACAAAAGCAACTCCAAAACAGATAATTCTACACTGTCAGTGGAGCTTATGATTTGTGCCTGAGAGTTGACTGGCAGTAGATATCAGGTGGTGCTTCTTAGGAGAGGGGGCGTGGTGAGGTATTTCTTTTAGAGCGCCGTCTTTATTTTTAACCCCGTGATCTTTTTAGTTAGCATAACTAGCAGTTACTAGTATATGGACATTATTTGATATTGCTTTTTTTAGGGATCTGAGTTGGATTTTAGTATTCATTTTGAGACATTTCTTTGTCTTTTTTTGGTACTAATTCCTTTCTCTGTTAATTGTCTGTTTGTCCCTGGATCTCTCATTCACTTTAGTTAAGCGTTCAAAGAATTAGACAGTGATACTTTATAGTAGTATTTTGTATGAAATTTTGAGCACAACCCAAAAATATAGATTTGCAAATCCTTGAATTCTATGTTTTACTAAGGAGTTTTTTTTTTTCCATTTCAGTCGCTCTTTTGAGATTTCCCTCTCTTTTGAAGGACTTACTTGCGCAACAAGAGGATTCTGCCCTCCACAGTTTTTTGTTTCCATATGAGAGAAGAATCCTTCATTCCCACACCTTCTATTGGAAATTGAAGTCCTCCTATCGAGGGAAATCAGTTATTCTAGTCTCACCAAACAGCATAACAGTGAGCTGCACAGAAGATGAGAATGATTTTTCCTCTCTATCGGCGAATCGTCTCATTGCATAAACACACCCTTACGTTGCATTTCATTATATATATATATATATTGGTAAAAGTTCATTACTTATTTAACGTGTTGTATGTAAAGCTTCTCTCTATAAATTCACAGTCAATTTGTTTATCAAATTCGTTTCGGTTATATGAAAGGGCAATTTCATTATGAACTCTTCCATGAGCGTCATAAAAACTTTCCAATTTGCTTGGAAGAAGAATTTCTCCACCTGAATTTGTTCAGAGGGAGTTCTTTTCTCTTCCTAATTGATTTGACTAGCTCAACAACAATAGTCTTGAATATGACATATGCTCCATTTTTGTTTTTAATTAGATATGCGTGTTTTACCAAAAAAGGAAAAAAAAAGTAGATATGTGGGTGTTGCCCCAATTTTTTTTTATACTTTGTATCTAAGCATGGCTACAAATAGGTTGGGTGAAAGCTGACCCCAAGTTGATGTGATAAGTATTCGGGGCTCATGGTGATGCTTATATCTAATAAACCCATAATTTGCTCTACAGATTTGGATTTTCTTGTACATATTTTGATTTGAGCAGAACATTCACATTCATGTGGTGTTGAAGTGATTCACATTGCATTATTCTGCTTAAAAGTCTCTTTTTCCCTTATGCCGTAATCTATTGTTGTGGACATCTAACACAAATCACATTAGAAGGAGCACTAACAATATAAATCACCTTAAATAGTATCTACATGGTTACATCTTGTTCCTATGGTGTAACCCTTCCCTACGAAAGTGCTATTCAGAGATGGGTTTATAATTATTCATGTAAAGAAACCAGTTCCTACCCAATGTTCAATTACCAAAGGATTTTCTTTTATGTTTTTTGGTTGTGCAGTGGAAAAGTCAACCTCCGGATGGGGTGAAAATCCACACTTTTTATTTTTTATTTTTTATTGTGAATTAGGAGATCACAGAATTTTAGAAGAAGTAAACAGTCAAAACCTAACCAAAACATGAGGCATCTCACATAGATCCCCTAAAGGCATCTTCCCATTGTTTATTTTTTTTTATAGGTCTGTTAGGTGATTGTTTCTTCTTCTTATTTTATTCCTGAGATACAAAAAGGTTGCATGGGGAGCTCGCAGACTCCCGCAGGAGAAAAATCATAAATGCATAAAATATGGATAATTTTTTGGGACCCAAAAACAAAATGACTGGTTTTTCTACATGATTAAATATATCTCAATAACCTGTGATTTAGCACTTATGTCACCAATATCAAGTTTATTGAGACGGCTCTGCTACAATAGTAGTGAATGATCATATATATATATATATATAATATGATGATATCATCTCATTGGAGTTTCCACATGGACAAGCTAATTTAGCTGAATTGTGCTGTTCAATTACTTGATCTAAGCCATTCATACCATAAGCCCCGGGCCTTCTTCAAATATGAACTTAAGAAAAACCCTAGTTAGAATGAAATTTGCACCACAATCTACTCACTAGTGGGCATGTGATATTGATGGTCTAGTCCAAGAATAGTAAGGCCCACAAAGCCAATTTTGAATCTCGTGGAAGTCAGTATATATCATCAGTCCTCTTACGAGAAATCTTGCTTCGTGAGAGGCCCAGTAAAATAGATGGCTACAGCCACATGATCCAACCGTTGATTTTCCTTTTCCTTGATTCATTGCTTATGCTCATGATCTCATTTATTAAAAATAAATCACATCTAGTCAAAAATTGTGTCTTTCCTACCTGACCATTCATTGGGCCCATTGATGGCTCCAGCAGGCCACACAAGGTGGGTTGAACTTGGTCATCCCTCAAAGATTAGATTAAAGCTAACAGGTCAGCCTAACGCACATACATTTTATTTTTAGCAACATAATCCCCACAATATCTCAAAAAACACCCCAAAAGTCAGCCTAATGCACATACATTTTAATTTTAGCAACACAATCCCCCTCAATATCTCAACAAAGCCCATAAGTAGAAATGTTCTAATATACCTTCCTATCCAGATATCACAAATCACGAGGTTTTGCTCCACCGTCCATGATGTGGCCCACCTAGATCAGCGGTCCTCATCTTCTGTCAAATCACGGGTGCCGTACGGCATCAGATCACTGACAGAAGCCCCCACGGTCTGACCATATGAGTCCAACCGGTTGGATGACAATGGCAGCCCTGCTGTGGGGCCCACTCAATGTTAGGGATCGATTGATCTGGTGATCACAACCGTTGAATCGGCCTAGAACGTCAAGATGATGTCATCCAAAGATCCATGCATCCGTGTACATTTAGCTGGTCATGACTGGGCCCCACAGCGTGATCGATCTCAGTTGTACTTTGATGTGTGTGTATATATAGATTTTAGAGAGAGAGAGAGAGAGAGAGAGAGAGAGAGAGAAAGGGAGGGGGGACAGAGAGACAGGGAGATAGCCAGAGCGGATCCAATCCTGCCCGTCTCGAGCGGAAACTCTCGCTGCCCGGGCTGCCCGGACTGCCCGTCTTTCGCTACTTAGTACATCCTTCTTTTTGCCGTGTGGCGTCGTCTCAGAAGGAGGAAAAAAAAACGAACCCATTTCGTTTCGTCTCTCACTTTCTTTCTCTCTCAGATCGCGAAATCGTCTCCTAAAAATCCAACGATTCTGCATCATCGAATCCCGTTTCCTCTCTCGATCTCGATCTGATTTCGTTTCCGAAACTCTTTTTCTTCGATCCTAATTTATTTATCTCCGGCGGAATCTGCCCCAATCTCTCAATTTCACCCTCTTTAGAACGCGGGGATTAGGGTTTCTGGCCTTTGGAGGCCTGGAGATGGTGAGGGAGGGCTCAGGATCGGATCTAGGGTTTCTGTTCGATCCAATTCTCGATTTCTAGGGTTTTGGAGCGGATTTCACCACGGCGGGATTGATGATTCTCGTGCGAGCAGGCGAAGGCGGGATTGAATCAGGATTCGGAGAAGATGCGTGGCGATTATGTTTGGTTGATGACGAGAAGGTGAGGAGAGGAAACGGATTCGGCACATGTGTTCGGTCCCTGCTGCGGCTGCGAGGACGAAGCCTGTAGATGCTGCCGCTGCTAGCTCTGATTCTTCTGGACCTGTTTCTTTCTTGAAGGTGCTTCCTTTCTCTTTCTATTCGCTGTTTTTCCTGTTCGAGGTTTGCGTGGATTCGGAATCGCGACAATTGTTTGTTTGTTGACTCTTTTAGGGATGCTGGATAACTGATGTCGTGAATTCGATGATTGTATACAAATTATTGCTCAAAGGTTGAATCTTTTTTTTTTTTCAGTTGTATGCGCTTATAGTATGTATAAGTGTTTATAACGAATACAGATTACTTAATTTATGGTTGTTGTTTTTTTTTTTTTTTTTTAATGTTTGCAGATTGTTGACCTGTGGAACAGTAATTACTGTTTTCTGTACAGGATTTGTTGGAAGTCTCTCTGTTTCATTAGTTTGGATGACTGGATGATCAACTTTACATTTAATTGAAGTCGCGGGATATTTCAATTTTAACTAGTGTACGGTGCATCCTAGAACTCAAATATCTCATTTTGTGAGAATACATGGGAGTAGAATGCTGTTTGCGTACATCTTGTAAAACCTTGATTACTTTTGAAGAAAACTGAACTATAATGATTGGAAACAGGCTGGTGTTTATGGTTATGATTTGGAGATCTTTTGCGTTTTAGTTGGCATTATATCTTTCATTATTGGCACCATTAAAAAAAATAAAATCTTTCATTCTTGCCGATGGCCAGTGCTTTCTTTAGGCATGTAAAACCTGATTTTCATAATTATTTTTATGATAATTATATAAAAAATCATTATTTTTATGATGTTGTGGGGGTTTCATTTGTTAGTGAGATGGCTGGTTTTCCAATATCTTCTTGCATTGACAATTTCATAAAATGTTTTTGATCGACTTTTATTGTCGACAAGGTGAACGAAAAGGCGAAAAGGTGAAGACAACGTGTGAAGAAAAAGTTCACTTTGTTCGCTCAACGATTCATTTTTTTTTTTTAGCTTATTAAAGCATTATTCTGAAAATCAAAATTGTAGTGCAAATCGTTCAAGGGCCTGAATCAAACTGTCTCGTGTATCGTAAGATTTTTTTGACTTTTCTTATAAAAATGCTAATTATGAAAAGTTTTAAAAAAGATGAAACAGTTATTCATAACCCATCCATTTTCCATCCATATCAGCGTCAATACAGTGACAAAGGCTATATGATACAATTATATGAAGAACATTATTAACATGTACTCTTATATCATTAATTGAAGGGAAAACTTTATTGACAAAGGTTGAGACTTGATTTTGAAGTGCTTCATAATCGGATTACAGGACAACAACTATACTTGCTATGACATATGAAGTGGCATGTTGCCTAGTCAAGAAGCAGCACGTCCATAAAATGAGTGTAGTAGAGATGAGAATGTTGAGATGAATGTGTTGTAAATAAAACTAGGAAAGATAGAATCAGAAATGAGTACGCTCAGAAGCATTTAATGGTAGCATTAGTAGCTGATAAATTACGACAAACATGTTTGAGATGGTTTGGACTTGTCCAATGCAGGCAGGCAACACCACTGTTGAGGAATAATTTTTCTATGCAGGTGGATGACCCACCAAGGAGAAGGGGTAGGTTGAAGAGGATACGGATGGAAATAGTAGGGATATATCAGAGGAAGTACAATCTATCCAAGGATTTAGCTTATGATAGATTGGAATGGTGAAATATAATTCTTATCGCTGACCACAACATTGTTGGGACAAGGCTTTGATGACGACTATGACGACGATTGACGACTCTTATATCATAAATGATATATTATGTATGAATAGTTACATATGTTTATCATATTAATATTAATAAGAAAAATAAACAAGTTGCAATTTTTTTAAACTATACATAAAAAACTTTCCATATCATCAATGTTATATGCATAGGACATACGATATTTCCTGAAGTCGAAGAAGTGTTCATGAAGAAAGAAACAAATATACAAGTACACGCACATATTTGGATTTCTACAAAATGCCGCTATCTAATATCCAATGAGAAGCATCCATCTAGATGTGATAAATGCAAGAAAGGAGTTATTCAACCTTCATTTATGTACACCCATATTTAGGTATTCTTTTAAAGTGGACAGGTGACGAGATAGAAGAAAACTGTTCTTTGTTTACCTCACTTTTTACCTTTCTTTATTTTGTATGGTAGGAGACACATTTTATTTATGGATTGGCGCTATTTCCAATTTGATATCTATCTGATCATTGATGTCACAAAAATAAGAGGGCCTGCTAATGGATTTTTAACTTAAGCCCATTGATGAATTTTAGCAGTTTAAAAATGAATAATGGGGCCCACTGTAATGTTGCCTTAATTTGGTGCTATAAATACATTAGTGAGCCGACTTATAAAATCTATAAGCTGTACAATATTACAATTTTCATGTGGATTAATATTGACCCAGTTTTCACTTAAATTAGACACACCCACCATTAATTTTAGAAGAGGCCCCCACCCACTAAGCATAAGCATCCAAGTATTTTCTAGTTTGAGATTAGAAAAGTGGTAAGATAATCATGACTCTTTTAAAGGAGGAGAAAATTTAGAGACATGGTTCAACTTTCTTGCCTTAAAATTAGAATCCTTGTCTTAAAAGGATAAGATTATGTGGGATGAGTTATTGTTGTTCGGAAACCGAGAGGGGTGTTCTTACTTTTTAAAATGCCTGGGCGTTTTGTAGCGTGCCTATATATATATATGATGATGATGAAATTAATACATATAGTTGACTGATCTAGTTACATGCCTATTCCTATTTATCTCAAAACCTTTCCAGTATCCCTGTGAATTGGTAACTAGATATTCTCTTAAAAAAAAAGAAAGTAAAATATTATTTATATTAGCCATTCCCGCGAATCACTGGTATTGTAAGATTTGATGATATGGGTTTTGATTCATAAGATTCAAACCTCCTTAGGATTCAATACGAATTGTAGGATTCATTTTTTTTTTTTTGGTGTTTTCCTATTCACATTTCTCTGAGACACCAACCAATGTGTAATTAGGATCTGACTATTCTTTTCCTTTTCTTTTCTTTTTCCCCTCATGTTTTGATAGACATTACCGAAGATGCAGGCTACAGTTTAAAATTTACATATTATAGATGCACGCGAATTCTAGATCTGTGAAACAGCTTTCATGAGATGTTTCCAACATCCATTTAGATTGCTCGTACAATGAGTTTCAAATTAGTATCATTCATAATTATTTACATTTGGTGTAATGTTTTTGCGAGCATATGGCTTGGTCATTTTGGTGATTAGGGGATAATATATTTTGAAATTTGAACATATTAACAGCTTTGCAAGTTAACAAATATAATAAATACAAGCTATCATTCGAGATTATTATTTTTATTATGGTAATCAATTGCATGCTTGAAATTAATATTTTGTTATCATTTTTATGATGATTCAAGTACTAAAACTACCTACAACACCATGATGTAAGTGGTTAATTTGATGGATATGTGTCCTGTTCGTGACCTTAGTTTATTCCTGCTGTCTTATTGTTACTCCTGCTTTATAAGTACACACACCAGTTAATACCAGTACTGCAACTTGTTACATCAATCTTCATAGAACTCGTATTTTAGACTCTTAACAACATAAAAGCTACTATCCAAAGAGTGGTAGCTCAGTTGGCCAAGGACTCTGCGCCTCGGGAAGCGGAAAGGTCTTGTGTTCGACACCTACCTTTGTTGGCCACCTCTCATAGTTTTATCTGTTGCATGTGGATAGGAGGGTTTGCATGTGCCCCTAGGGATTAATTCTCGGCTGTCCAGAATTGAGTATCCCTTGGGCTTCGGGCCAAAGGCTTCTATGTTGGGCTAGGTGGGAGATACCCCGGGTTATAAAAAAAAAAAAACAACATAAAAGCTACTAATAAATCAACTTCTTAACATAATGAGACATCGAAAAGATCATCATCATCATCAAAGCCATGTCTCAACTATGTTGGAGCTGGCCACCTGAATTCTGCTTCTCCCTTTTTGATCTAATGTGAATCAAATCCTGAAATAGGTTGCACTTTTTTAGATCTATTCTTACTAGTTACTACTATCCACATCCTCTTCGGCCTGCCCCCTCTCCTTTTTGGGCCATCAACTTGCGTAGAAAAACCTTTTCTTTCTGGTGCCATTCGTTGGACATGATGTCCAAACCATCTCAAACAAGTTGATCTTACTTTATCATCTATTGATGCTACGCGTAAATGCTCTCGAAAGCGGTTATTTTTTATTCTATCTTTCCTAGTTTTACCAAACATCTACCTCAACATTCTTTTCTATGCTATACTCAATTTGTGCATGTGTTACTTCTTGACTGTCCAACATTTTGCTCCATTGAAAAGATAGACTCAAAAAATATATGGATGGGCCTTGACTTGCCCGTGGACCTTGGCCCATCTTGATGAGAATTAGCTTGTGTCGCCAGATCATGAATAGGTGTCACTTTTAAGTAACAGAAACCTAAGGGTGAAAAGACAAGGTGTTTCATTCCAATGGGTAGCATCATTTAAGATTAGGATCCTATTTAAGCACATGCCAATAATTGAGAGGAGAGATTGGGTGAAAGGTGGCATGGCATGTGCAACTCTTAGGAGAGAGATATTCCCTCCCTCCTCACCTCCTCTCTCTCTCAACCAGAACAGTAATTTTTGTGAATGTGGTGCACCGTGCATGTTGATGAGGATCCGAGAGCTCATCTTGTTAGCATGGATATACACCACAGCACAAAACTTATAATGATGAAAAAATCATAGCCTTGTTTGTCACTGCAGGTCAACTTGATAACTTGGCTGAGTTGACTTGATTCAGTGAGATGACAAGTGGAGTAATCAACATGACTATCTGTTCGTTAGTCCTTGCAAGCGACTATTTTGGCCTATCATTTGTATGTATGCCACATAAGCATATTTTTGTGTATCATCATGCATAACATTTTATGTGTTTTTCCCCCTCTTTTGGTAAAAAGAAACTCAGTCCTAATCCTTACCTCAAACAAATAGTTGATAAAGTGTGAATGTTTATATTAATTAATGAACATCATGGTTTATGTGTGGATAGTTAGTAGTTCCCCATGATCATTACATTCTTAGAACATGATGGATTATATGAGGGATCCAAATTGGTTTCTTTGAAGAATGACTACTTGGAGATGGGAATGGTTATGAGTAGGATGCTAAGTGTGGCTCTGAAAAAAAGGGAGTGCAAGGCTGGTTTTACCTCATTAGGGCTAAATCTTAAGATCTATAGAGTTGATTGCACAATTTTTTTTTAGAATTATTTGGGTCTGGGATAGATACCATTCTCATTCAATTTCAATGATTGGTTTCGAAACTAGTGAAGGCTGGGTTTGTCTAATTAGACGGTTAGCTTAAGCTTGATAGAGTAAATGGCTCAGGTTTTCTGTAAAATCATTGGGTCTCGGATAGATACTATTCACATTAAATTTTAAATGTTTTATCTTTGTGAAATGAGAGGTTTTTTTTTAAAAAAACTTTAAAAAGGCAATGAAAAAGGGTACTTTCCTGTAGGGAAAGAATGCTTTGGATTTTGGAACATGCCTTTTACAAGAGTTATCGATTATTTTAATACCTTGATGGCAGAGCTTATGGAGACCAACTTTAATGCTTATTGCCGTGGTAAGGGAAGGATGTTTTGTCTTGGGATTGGTTTTCAAATGGGTTGTTTATTAATTCATTTAAGTTTTGGAATTGGTCTTTGGAAGCTAAGCCCTGTTCATGTGTGGAATGAGGACACGATGCGTACGAGTGTAGGGCTTGGGGAATGGTGGGAGTGCCTTTAAGAGTCAAATGTTTTTGTGGAACCTATCTTCTTGTCGGTCTTACTACTTTTGATCATATTTAGAGCGTCAAGTTAATGGTAGACACAATCTTTAAGATTCTTTTTTTTTTTGTTTGTTTGTTTGGAAAGGGTGAGCGACGATTATATTCATTGCTCAAGAAACTATACAGTATAAGAGATCTATACTGACCACAAAAGGCCCCCTACAAAATAAGGGGGAAAGAGCAATCAGAGTTTTGATTTATTTATTTATGCATTTATTAATTTTTGAGTTAGTATATTTATGTATTTATTAATTTTTTAAGTAAGGATCTTTACTATCGTTATGTGTAAGATGCCGTCTTTGGAGTTGGTGAAGTTGTTCTTTTTCTTTCATGAAGAGATCATTAGAACCTCTTGCTGTAAATGAGTGGATAGGAGAAAGAAAGAAGAGACAATGGTTTCAATTATGAACATGATGAAGTCGATCAAGCTTGATGTTGTTTACTGAGCAAGTAGTTCGTAGGCATTAAACCAGGTGATATTTTGCATTTTTGTTGAGGTTCTCTCAAAGTTTGCATTAGTCTTTCTAAGTTCTATTGTGTCCTTTTCTTTTTCTTCTTCTTCTTCAGTGTCGTCGTCGTCTTCTTCTTTTATCGACTGATGTGTCTGTACTTTGTACCTAGGCTATGAATCTACATACTTAGATGGTTCAGGACATTGGAAGGTCTACTCTTCTTCTTTTATCGACTGATGTGTCTGTACTTTGTACCTAGGCTATGAATCTACATACTTAGATGGTCCAGGACATTGGAAGGTCTACTAGCTTTAGTTTAAGCTTTTCTTGTGGTCCTTGACTCCATGTTGCCTTAGGGCTTATTGGCTTTAAGTCCTCTTTTAGTCAGTGCTTCACTAAAGCAATGAACTGCTAAACATAATCCGTACCTGACTTTTAATAATGTTGCATTAATCCGTTGTGGCATTGCAGTGTTATCAGATGGCAAAAATTATTATTTATTATCACCTGGAGTCAATTTCAGTCAGTACCATGACGACTCAGTTGAACCTTATTAATGTGGTACTTACCAATCCCATGCCTGTTTTTGTGGTGACTGAGTGATCACTATAAGCATGATTTAATTCCATGATTAGGTGGTATGTATATCATCATAATGTGAATGCACAAGGATTAGGTCAACTGAGAAGTTTTTGTTGACTGGAATAGCATAAGTCCAACTTCATAATGCTAGTGCCTTAAACATTAAAGGCATGTATTGTCTTAAGTCCTCAGAGTTCCATTCCACCATTTTAATAGTCTGATAGCTCGCTGGCATACTGAAATTTTAGGAAAACTGGATTCCTTGTGTGCTTGCAATATGCTGTAATTGGGACATCAAAGAGGAATCCATTGGTTTATCAAATAAAATAGCATGTTTCTCTCAAAGTTTTAATTTATGTGTAATGCATCTTCATTGCTTTTGCAGAGCTTACCCCAAGTACCCTTTCATGTACTGGTTATCTTAGCTTCTGTTAAGTTATTACAACTAATTCTAAGTTCTTTTTTATTTTACACAAAACAGATATATGAAATGCCTCTAAATTCCTGTATTCGCTTTATTTATCTATGTTACAACCGATTTTAAAATTTTTTTATTGAACACAAAACAGATATATGAAATGCCTCTAAATTACTATGTTCACTTTATTTAACTTAAATATTGAACGCAAAATAGTTATATGAAATGCCTCTAAATTACTGTGTTCACTTTATTTATATATGTTAGTGTCGAAATGCAGTATTTAAACACCATTTATCTTTGTCTCATCAGATCAGTTCACTTGGAATTTTCTTAGTCGGAACTCAGGATAGAGATAGTAGATAAATTCCAGGCTGTCCTTTTCATGCTGCTCTCCTATCTGAATAATCTGATCCATACTTCCATGACTCATGGTCTTGTAATCTGGACTGTTGAAATGATGAGTGCCTAATTGGTTGGATTGTTTATATTGCAAAATATCTCCAATTGGAGATCCTAACCGTTCATCCTTTGACCTTCGTTCTACAGTATTGGTATTATTCTATTCATAACAATTCATCTCAGTGCTCGTGGTCAATAGTTGGGATCTTTGATGACATAATTCAGTGTGGTGTCCCTTTCATGTTGTGAGTCTAGATTATCAGACTATGGGTCCTGCACACCATATGGGCACAGCAGCTAACTGTGTAAATGCAGTGGAGAACTCCCTAGAACTATATTCCTGCAAGTTTACTTTGAGATTACTGTTCAGCTTCTTGATGCTATATGGATAACCACACTGCATTTATTACTTTTTTCCCTCACTGTTTACAACTTATTATATGTTACTGAAGCGTCTCGTCTTTTAGGATGGACGGAAGATTAGTGTTGGTGACTGTGCTCTTTTCCAGTCTGGAAATTCCCCACCTTTCATTGGAATAATTCGTTCGTTAACATCAAGTGGTGGGGATTATCCTAAGTTGGGAGTAAATTGGCTTTATCGACCTTCGGACATAAAGATTGGCAAAGGTATCCTTCTGGAAGCTGCCCCAAACGAAGTCTTCTACTCTTTCCACAAGGATGAGATATCAGCCGCATCACTGCTCCATCCGTGCAAGGTCTCATTTCTTCGTAAAGGTGTTGAGCTTCCTTCAGGTATATCATCATTTGTTTGCAGGCGAGTGTACGACATTCAGAACAGATGTTTATGGTGGTTGACCGATCAAGATTATATCAATGTAAGTTTATTTTGTATATTGTTTCACATTTGCTTTTCTGTTTAGTTGTGCGATGCTTATTTATTATTTATTTCTGTGTTAATCTATTATCTATGTTCTTTTTTTCTCAGGAGCGCCAGGAGGAAGTAGATCAGCTATTAGACAAAACAGGACTAGAAATGCATGCAGCTGTGCAGTCAGGAGCACGTTCTCCAAAACCACTGAATGGTCCAACATCCACACAACAGTTAAAGTCTGGTTCAGAAAGTGTACAGAATAGCACAACCTCGTTTCCTTCTCAAGGTAAAGGTAGGAAAAGGGAAAGGGGTGATCAGGGCCAAGAGCCCATAAAGCGAGAGCGCTATTCCAGAACAGACGATGGAGATTCTAGCCATTATAAGCTGGAAAGCATGATAAAAGCTGAGATTGCGAAAATTACCGACAAAGGAGGTCTTGTCAATTCTGAAGGAGTTGATAAACTGGTTCATCTGATCCACCTTGATAGAGCTGATAAGAAAATAGACTTGGCTGGCCGAATAATGCTCACGGATGTAATTGCAGCAACAGAAAAGTCTGATTGCCTTGACCGCTTTGTGGAGCTCAAGGGCATCCCTGTATTGGATGATTGGCTTCAGGAGGCACACAAAGGGAAAGCTGGAGATGGTAATAGTCCCAAGGAAAACGATAAGTTTGTCGAGGAATTTCTCCTCGTACTTCTTCGTGCACTTGATAAATTGCCTGTTAATCTTAACGCCCTACAGAATTCTAATGTTGGCAAGTCGGTTAACAATTTGCGTAGTCATAAGAACTTGGAGATTCAAAAGAAGGCGAGGAGCTTGGTTGATACATGGAAGAAGCGTGTCGACTTAGAAATGAAGATGAATGATGCAAAGTCTGGATCTGGTCAGAGTGTTTCATGGCCTGGAAAAGCAGGTTTTTCTGAATCTCCTCATGGAGGAAACAGGCGCTCAGGGTCCTCTGAGGTTGCCATAAAAAGCATTGTTATGCAGCCTTCTGCATCAAAAACTGGTTCTGTTAAACTTAGTCATGGGGATGCTGTTGCCAGGTCAGCATTAGTGTCCCCTGGATCGATGAAGTTGGCGCCATCATCACCTGTGTCAGTGACGACTGGCTCAAAGGAATTGCACTGCAAAGTGGCAGGAGGCAGCAGCACCACAGAGATGCCTCTGACATCAATAAAGGAGGAGAAGAGCAGCAGTTCCAGTCAATCTCAGAACAATAGCCAGTCTTGTTCAAGTGATCATGCTAAATATTCATGCAAAAAAGATGCTAGAAGCTCTACTGCCAGATCTGTGAATGCTAAGACCTCTTCTGGTGCATCTCGCACTCGGAAATCAAACAATGGCTTTCTGGGTTCAGGGGCTTCAGGCGTTCAGAAGGAGAGTGGTTTAGGTAAACCTAGTGTTCTGAACAGAGACGCCACACCTGATAAATCATCACAGGTTGGTCCGGTGTGTGAAAGGTCAGTTGACATGCCCACCGTGGATCATGGGAACAGCCACAGGCTAATTGTGAGGCTTCCAAACCGTGGCCGCAGTCCTGCTCAGAGTACTAGTGGAGGTTCTTTTGAAGATCCTTCAGCTGTTGTTAGCAGAGCTTCTTCTCCTGGAGTTTCTGATAAACAGGACCACCATGAGCGGAAAGCAAAGGGAAAGAGTGAAACTGCTCGAGCTACTGTTGCTGCAGGAGCGAATATGGACTCGTGGAAGAGCATTGATGTTAAAAATGGATTTGCAGGATCTGATGGAGGAGATAGATCAGCCGCAACTGTTCTTGAGGAAGAACACATCAGGAATACTGTTGAAAATGTAAAATCAATGGACTCATCTAAAGCTGTCTGCTTATCATCAGGAAATGAAAAGGGGGCTTTGCCAAAGTCGGGGAAATTTTCAGAGACTTCTTTTTCCATAAATGCGTTGATTGAAAGTTGTGTCAAGTTCTCTGAAGCTAGTTCGTCTTTGTCTGTTGGGGATGACATTGGGATGAATCTGCTTGCCAGTGTGGCTACTGGGGAAATGCCCAAATCTGAACCTGTTTCTCCCAGTCGCTCTCCTGAGATAAACTCACCTACACGGGATGAGACTTTGACTGGTAACAGTGCCAAGTTGAGATCATTGCATGATGATGCTGTAGCTCATGGTCATGGACAACTTGATGATAATGCTTATAGTGACTCTGAGAAGCAGGGCAAAAGTGTCGGTCCTCTGAGTGTTAGTGGTGCATCAAAAGAAATCAGTACAAGTGAACCTGGCAATCCCTTCTTGGAACATAAACTTGCAGGCAAGCATAGTGAAGAGTTACCTTCTTCCACTGTGGAATTGCGTCAGGCGGCTGATAGGTGTTTGAATTCTGATGGCGAACCTGGTAGAACAGCAACTGATGGTGGAGCTGGGTCAACTTGTTCAACAGCGAATGGAACTCCTTCCAAAGATTTGAAAGAAGAATTTCCTGATAGTGAAGGCATAAACCAACCTTGTGAGGAAAAGACGATAAGCGTCAGTGTGGAGGATACTGATGGTGTTTCAGATGCAAAACCGAAGGTAATAAATGGGTCACCAGGAGATGACACAACAGTTGATTTTGCTAATGAAAAGGTTGCAGAGAGGAGCATCTGTGTCTCTTTGGGCAGTCAATGTGATACTGAACAAGTTACTGCTTCATGTATAAAGGTTGAGAACGAAGGTACTGAAGAATCTCCATCAAGTCTGATGGCTAATGAGAAGATGGACATGGAGCATGAAAGGTTGCCTGGTGGCCTTGCAATGATGAGGCAGCTGCCTCCTGTTGTTGCAGGTCATGTTGAGAATTTGGACAGAAGTGGTGAGGATGCTGTTGCTCCTCCTGGTAGCCTTCAGTGTCCAGAGACTGCTGTGGATTCTAATTTTGAAAATGCCGATTGCTCGGATAAAACTAGTAAATTCGACCCAATTGAAGTTGAGAGGATAGAGCAAACGACTCATGAAATTAACCACACTACTGACAACACTGAGAACTCTGAAAGAAAAGAAGTCACTGAGGATGATCCCAGTAGTTCTGCTCCCCATGAGGAGCTGCTTGCAGTTCCAGCCCAACCAAATGATCAATGCATGAAATCTGGAGTATCCAAGTTGTCTGTTATTGAATCAGACGAAATTCTCAAAACAGAGGAATGCATATCTACTGCAGAAGCTTCATCTTTGACCAATGCCACTGGACCAGACATGGCTGCAAAGCTTGACTTTGATTTGAATGAAGGATTTGCAGGGGATGAAGTGAACACAAATGACTTCATTATTCCCACCGCAGCAGTATGTACTTCTACAGCTCATTTACCCAGTCGAACACCACATCCAGCTTCTCCCTTACATGGTATCTTGCCTGCTTCAATCACAGTGGCCGCTGCTGCAAAGGGGCCTTTTGTTCCACCTGAGAACTTGTTGAGAAGCAAAGGAGAGCTCGGATGGAAAGGATCAGCTTTAACCAGTGCATTCCGTCGAGCAGAACCTCGAAAGGTTCTTGAGATGCCACTAAGCACCACTAATGTCACCTCCAATGATACTGCAGCTGGGAAGCGGAGTCTTCTTCCACTGGATATCGACCTGAATGTACCTGTTCAGAGAATTCCAGAAGACATGGCCTCTCGGAGTTCTTTCCAGGAGTCAGTATCTGGATCAGGGACTGCCATTAATAGCCTTGACTTGGGAAACAGTATGATGATGAGTTCTTCTTCAGCTGTTCGTGGAGCTGGAGGACTGGATCT
Source organism: Litsea cubeba (assembly GCA_012931725.1). NCBI lineage: Eukaryota > Viridiplantae > Streptophyta > Magnoliopsida > Laurales > Lauraceae > Litsea > Litsea cubeba. The sequence goes on along the minus strand of CM022945.1, from coordinate 38,763,179 downwards.
TGATTTGAACAGAGCAGATGAAAGTACGGAGAACGGACAGCTTTTTGCAAGCACCAGTAGAAGAATAGAAGTGCCCTCTTTACCTGTAAGGTCATCATCATCCTGTGGATTCTCTAACAATGAGGTGAATAAACTGAGAAACTTTGATCTGAATAATGGGCCGGGCCTTGATGAAGTGGGTTTGGACTATGCACCGCGAAGTCAGCTTGCTAAGGGCAATGGACCTTTTCCACCACATGTAACTGGTCTTAGAACGAATAACTCCGAATTAGGGAGTGTCTCTTCATGGTTCCCTCCTGGTACCTCTTATCCAAATGTTGCCCACCAATCATTCTTACCAGATAGGGGGGAGCAGCCTTACCCATTTTTGGCAACCACCGGGGCACAAAGGATGCTGGCATCAGCTACTACAGGCAGCTTTGGTGGTGATCTTTACAGAGGTCCAGTGCTCTCCTCTCCTGCTATGGCTTTCTCTCCTGCTGCGCCATTTCCCTATACTGGATTCCCTTTTGGCAATAATTTTCCGTTGGCCTCAACATCCTTCTCTGGTGGCTCAACACCGTTTATGGATTCCTTCTCTGGAGGAGGTCCATGCTTTCCAGCTACCCCTTCCCAGGTAGTGGGACCAGCTGGTGCCATCTCATCTCATTATCCAAGGCCCTATGCGATAGGCCTTCCTGAGAGTAGTACCAGCATTGGTGACAGTGGTTGGAAGTGGGGCCGACAGGGTTTAGATCTCAATGCGGGTCCAGGAAGCACAGATGCAGTTGCTAGAGATGATAGGTTGACTTCAATATCAGGGCAACTCTCTGCGGCCAATCCTCAGGGGTTAACAGATGAGCAAGCGAGGGTTTTCCAGTCCACAAGTGGGCCGTTGAAGAGGAAGGAGTCTGAAGGGGGGTGTGATGCTGATAGATCTAGTTACAAATCCTCTTGGCAGTAGGGGAGATTCACATGGGGAGCTTTGTACAATGCATGGGCCTGGTGAGCTACAGATCATTTTTTCTTCCTTGTAACTTTAATAATGTTGTTGGTGATGTTACAATTTTTATCTCTACTCTGGCGCCCAAGGATGAGTTATACCTTGAATTGCAGGCGCAGGCATATTGGAGTCTTCATTCTCATTTTCTCTTGCTATCTCTTTAAGTTATGCACAAAACTGCTCACTTCCATCCTGCTGCTTGCCTCGAGGATTGTGAGCTACTCTTTCAGAAATTCTAAACATGCTGTAATTCCTGTAAATGTTGAGATGCCGTGCTTTCCTTGACATGGTTGTGCTTTTGTGAAATTTCTGCCTGGTTTTTTATTTGTTTCTTGACCAGGTACCGATGCAAGAAATTTCTGAGAGATTATCGGCAGTTGTCATAGGATGGTGGTAAGTGCGTTCTTTCCCCATATTTTGACCAGCGCCATCGTTTCCTTTGAATTAACTGTAATTAAAAGAATGGAGTTTTGGAAGCTGTTGTTCCTTGATCTGTTCCAGATGTTGTTCGCTTCCATTTCCTTTGTAGATATTAACTGCGAAAGTGCATGAGTCCTGTATGTGCCCAAAGACCCTACACTTCTGACACCATTTTGAGCCTGTGGCCCTGCTGTATCCTAGCTCTTAATAGAAATGTTTGGGTCTCTTTAACCTGCCATAAATGGTGTGAATTTACACCTTGATGTTAAAAATCTCCCATAATGATTAGTATCCTTATTTTTTGGTTATATATATTATTTTATTTTCTTTTTTATATTAATCCCACGCAATGTATGGAAATATTGCAAATATAGTTTTCTTAGATCCTTTTCAAACTTCATGCACTTGTGATGGCCAGTACAGATAATCTTATTTTGTAACATCTGTCACAGTTTTAACACACACACACACACCTACATATATATGTATGTATGTGTATACATATATATAAGGGAGATGCTCCCATGAGAGCATCTCTCAGGGTGGGGGCCCTCACATCCATATCCAATGCCAACAACTTAAATGTGAGAGCCCCCACCCTATCTCTCATAGTAAAGGTGAGAGATGCTCTCATAGGAGCATCTCCCAATCTATATATATATCCGTGGGTTGTGTTTGCGCGCGCAAACTCTTAGCTTAGGTCCGGCTACTATTAAAGTTTCACGATGAAGCACTTGTTTCTTGAACATTTAGGTGCGGGTGAATTTTACTGCATGTAGTTCTCCATTTTTCAAAGAATGAAGAGTGCATGAGTTGTTGGCATCTTTAACCATTTTCTTTGTTGGCATGAGCATAGTGATGCTTAAATCTTAACAGTCTCCTGTCACAAAAACTTGATACTTCCGAATTACGAATATCAAGATAATCAATTGCTATGCTTTATAATATGACCTTTTAGGAACAAAACTGGCCTTCAATCTATTTCTCCTCATTTTTACAAACTCCCACAAAAAAAAAGTTTTTCATTTTGATTTTATCATTTATAAAATAAAATCACCAAGCTACCAAATATCATGACAGTGAGGTTGTAGGCTGCTGTCGTGTAGTGGATCAGTTGTATGAAATGTCAGGTAGACGTATGTTGTTTTTTGAAGCATTGTAGCTGACCTAGGCATCTCTTCTCTCTCTCTCTCTCTCTCTGTGTGTGTGTGTGTGTGTCTATATACATATGCATACACAAATACATACACATACACAAGAGTAGGGCATCTTGTAATGTAGAAACCATCTGTTTTACTGAATATTGGTCGCGTGATGTTAGGGATAGAATTATTTGCTCAAATTAATCGATTTCAAGGAAGAGGTACATGGCGCAAAATTGGTACTTCTATCTCTATGACAACTAATATGAGTTACTTATTTTCTTGAAACAGCAGTGTTATTGTTGTCTGTCCAAATTATTCTTCACAGGCATTAGTTGTCCAAGGTGGGGATCACATCTAGTAAGTTGTAACTTTGCCTAAGGCAGGGTTCACAATAGGTACTGTATGCGATATGGATCGCTTTTTTTTTTTTTGGAATTTTCTAAACCATTTTATTTTATTAATACTTTCATTGGATGATATTAAATTTGCTCTGATCTACTTGTTCTTGGGGTAATAATAATAATTATAATAATAATAATAATAATAATAACTGGGTCATTTTTTGTGGTGATCTATTGGAAAACTCGTAACTTGGACTCGACTCATCCAGCTGTAAAATATTGACTCAGGATTCATTTTTTTTAATATTTTAAAAATAGATCAAACACTTATAAAATTAAATATGCTTGATTTACATGTAGTAATAATAATATAAATTTAAGTTATTGAATTGATTACATTTCAATCAATCATTTTTAAATTGCCAACTCCAAACCTCAAGCATTGCTTACTTATATTGACTCAGCCTAGTTTACCCCTATATTTGACTTATTCTTTTGTCAAAACATGGTGACTCAGTAGAGTCAAGAGTCAACTTGTCGAGTTTTCTACACTTTGATTTATCTGAGCATTGAGTTCAGTGTGATGATGTCAGCTGCCGTTGCTGCCTACAATGGCCTTTTATGCTAGAAGGCTTATCAGGCTTGTAGGTTCCAATCATTGTCCTTCAGAAGATAGATTTTGGTTGAAGTTAGACTTTGGATGTTTTTAACATTGACGAGATGTAGTAGTTTGTTCTGTATTCTGGTTTGGTGGTTGGTTGGGTCTTGGGTGTTCCTCTTTGTGGTATTTCTGTTCGTTGTTTTCCTTCCTGCAGGTTTCCTCCTGGCCTTGCTTGGATCATTGGAACTTCGTTGCCCTGCACTCAGTTCAATTGTAAATCTAATTACCTACAACTCTCTCTGCCTGTATTTTGTTATGGCAAAGAATAACATGACCTGACTCGATGTTAACTCCAGGTTACCTGCATATTAGGTTTGCAAGATCCAAGTTACCCCTTCAATTTCTCTCAGATTTGACTGGGGTTTGAACTATTCTGTACAATCCTGTTGCTGGTTTTCTCAGACATTTTAAATATTGTGCTAACCTGGTCTCTTGAGTTTCTTCTCCTACTTTTGAGGTTCTTTGGTTGGTTGGTCTCCTTGGTACTGAAATTACTATCTGACCTTCCAAGAAAAATTCCTGAGAAGTATGCTCTGTGTGCCAACGTAGTTTGGGGGGAATAGAACGATGATATGGGTGGATGATTCAGACTTTGTTATTATTTTATTATTTTATTTTATTTTATTTTTGTTTGTTTGTTTTTGTTCTGGTAATAAATCAATTCACTTCTTATGGCGATCAGTTTTAAGCGACGACTATATTTGCCATTGTTAGGAAGTTTTCAATCCACTTAAGTGCAGTACTTGTTTTCATTTCTCACGTGGATTTTACATTGAATAGTTTACTTGCAACTGTGATTTTAGTCTGAAGGAAGGGGCAGTGAATGGCGTGAAAAGATATTAACTAACACTGCCGAATGTGAATATTTTCATTTTCATCAAATTTTATTTGTCTGATAAATGTTACATGGTTCTCCTTAGTTTAGTGGGCTTTATGAACGCGAAAGCTTGAAGATCAAAAGTGTCTTCCTTGTAAATAACTAATATCTTTGAAGAAAGGTCCGAGCCAAACGGATCCAAAACTAAGCACAAGTAGAAACTTTTGGCAATCAAGCCTAGTGTTTTGGATGCTAATGATGATGCGTTTGTTAATGATGAAATTGTGATAGATTTAAGGGAAGCAGCTGCAGGGTGAAAATGGTTTGGATATCATTGGATCACTGCGGTTAATAAAGAAGGTGGTGGGGGCCAGTGTGTTGGGTAATGATATGGAATTTAATGTATTGTAGGTAATAAAGAGCAAGTTGACACACATGGTCACTAATCCCAAAGATTGACACATATCCGAATGGACTGAACCGTTGGATCGAAGGTTGAATATATATATTTTTTAATATGAAGTCATTAAACTTGTGGGCCACTGATGAAGGGGTTAGAGGCTTGAGTTTGGGGTCAAACTTGATATTTGGGGTGGTCTTACATAGATCTTTCCATCCCCTTTGGTCCCATTCCCAAATGGGGCTTACAATTGGGCTCACAAAAAAGTTCTCATATAATATGTGAGAATTAGTTCTCACCTGAATATTACCCTTAAGTATGAGAAATATTCAAATGAGAACTAGTTCTCACTTATTATATGAGAACTTTTTTGCGGGGCCCAACTAGCAACCCATCCAAATCTAGCAACCAATAGAGAATCTCCTGATAGTCACTAATCCCAAGAGTCACTAATCCCAAGGATTGGCACACATCCGAATGGACTGAACCGTTGGATCGAGGGTCATGAGTTTGGGGTCAAACTTGATCCTTGTGGTGGTTTTACATAGATCTTTCTATCCCCTATGGTTCCATTCCCAAATGGGGATCCACAATTGAGCCCCATAGAGAACTAGTTCTTACCTGAATATTATCCTAAAAGGGTCTCTTCTAACTATAGTATTACAGTCTCATGTTGAGTGGTGTTGGCACCTTATTATCACACCTAGGGTGCCATCCGACTCCGTGTTGAAAGTATTGACTCATGACAGATATTCGAATGTAGTGGGAAAAAAAATTATCCCTATTCTTTACCTTTTCTTTAAATTATTAAAAAAAAACTTTTTAATACAGATTGTTTAAAGCTCTGATTCAATAAAAATTTGCTCGACAATGTGACTGGCCTACTCAAGATTTGGACTGTTCAATAAATGCTTCTAATATTGGATACAATGAAATTTCACTCTAATATGTTTTGGACTCAGTAATATTGATCATATATAAAATTATTAATCATAAAAGATTGTGTCTTATTCCTTATTAATGCAGGGCTCATCTCTTATCAAAATGAGTTTTGGTGAGGAATATCAAGGGGCATTTATTTTTAAGTGGTTAGATTTTTAAAAGATTGGCTTAAAAAATATTACAAAGATTTATGCGTTTTATGTACCATCAATTTGATGCTGGATCTATATCATATCGGAGTAACATTTGGTGCGGGTTTATATAGGAATCGACTTTTATTTTAAACAATATAGTTTTTTAATAGGCTAGCAACTTTGAAGTGAGGGTTTATATAGGGATCGACTTTTATTTTAAACAGTATTAGATTTTTAATAGGCTAGCAACTTTGAAGTGGTTGCAACCATCATATAACTTTGAATGATTCTGTCAAAATTTGGACTGTCAGGTGGGGCATATAGAGTTTTAGGAGTTTAGATTGATCATAGGAGGATATTTCCAACTCCTACATGCACCCTCGGTGGTAAAGATACAGAGAGCGCGGAAAATAGAGATTAAGGTGGGACGTCTAGTACCTTTGTGTTCTTTCACTCTTGTTCAATTTTTCATTTTTTCTCTTTTTGTAATCTCTTCTCCTTTCAAAAAAATAATTTTTGTTACCGATAAAAGAAAAATTGGACGTCTTGGTACAATCAAGTGGGCGATGCTCTAACACACACAATCGACCTTTCAGGATGTCTATTGTGGGCTGTGGGCCCCACTTATCAGAAACACTTTGAACCATCCATTTATTACCTCCAAGTGGGTGTGTGGGGAATGGCTTTGAACGGCTCGGTGTCAATGTATTAGAGGCAGTATAGTATCGTCTTGTGGAAGACCCAACATGTAAGGTTGCAGAGACATATGCTGTGAAGATATTTTTATCATTGTCTATCTATCTAATTAGTGAGAGAAGAATAAAGCACGAGTCCTTGTGGCGGTGTGGCCCAACACTATAAATGCAATGATGTATTGATAATATTTAGAGTCGAAATAAAGCATAAGCACCTTGTTGTGGTGTGCCCCACCCTCATTAATGTGAAAAAGACAACTTGAAAAGGAGCGGGAGAGAGGGGTGGTGGGCCTGTGAATGGACTGAATGCAGCATTATTATTGTCAAGCATACATAGGAAGATGGAGAGAGAGAGAGAGATTATTCCCTTTTCCTCTCCCATGTCTAGTGATGTCCGGTTCTGCTTTTTCTTTCCTCGCATGAAACATTAAACTATCAGAGGTTGGTGGGGCCCACTTTCCGGAGTCGAAAAGGAAGTGGAGTGGTGTGGTGGAACTTGAATGGGAGATGGGTTAGGCCACCACTCATTGTTTCAGAGTCAGAGTTGGGGTGGGCTGGCTGCCAACTATAGGATTTTGGTCGGTTGCTATCCCTCCCATTTGTCTGTCAGTTTGATCGACACTGATGCAATATGGCAAGGAGCCCTGCCACTTGGCCTGATGCCAGGCCCGATGAGTGGCCTGACACCAGGCCAAGAGCCTTGGGAAGCTCACCCACTGTTTGGCAATTTGGCTGGATGTTCTTGGGTCGGGTCGAATTGGCACCAGTCCTTTTTGGGATTCAAGAGAGAGAAATAGAATTCGGGTGAGGTGAGAGAGACCTCGGGCGACGAAACGTGGATTCAACCCAATTCAGACCTCGGACAAGGGAACGTATAAGCCCGCTAAACCAAACGGCTGGCATATGCAAACATTGGTTTGGCCCAACCTAGACAATGAACAACCCTTACATAGGCACACCTTTAACTGTTAAATTCTTTTGGTTAAATTAACAGCAATGCATGGTTAACCAAATACTTTTCTGATTCAAATTGTATGTGGTTAAACCCGACCTCTCATGGTACACAAATAGACTTGACTTGAGGCTGATCCGAATTATAAGTTCCCTACATTAGTGTAATTCAGGTTGAGGGTTGAATCTCCTAAATTTTTTTAACTAACTACAGTAGAACCTCGATAATTTAATACCCGATTAATTAATAACTTCGCCAAAATAATATTTTTTAACCTCGATAATTTAATACCCGATTAATTAATAACCTCGCCAAAATAATATTTTTTTCCGATCCCGACTTGGGACAACATGCTAAATTAATAATTCGCTAAATTTATTAGATAATAGAAATTTGAGAATTCATATCCCATGCAATATATAAATTAATAATGCGTTAATACATATGTAATTGATTATACATTTAGGATGACTTCATAAAGAATGAATCAATTGTGACTTGTTGCTTCTTGAAATTTATGTCACCTTGAATCTCATATCTCGGACTTTTCTTAACATGGTAAGAATTTTTGGTGTTGTCTTCTCATGGTACAACAAAAAATTATTCAATATCTTCGCTGCTTTGCGAGCTTCCTTTCGTGAAGGCAGCTCCACAACATCACTTTCATCTTCAACTTCATCACTTTGCTCATTTCCCATGATGTTCTCAATCATCTCCTCATCAGTCAACATCTCTGAAGTTGTGTTATTCTCTTCAAGGTAGTTCAAGAGGTATTCGGCATCTATTCCATTACGATAATTCAACCCTTGGAACAAGGTACAACAATAAATATTTTGTTGAATTTTCTTAGGAAAATAAATAATAGTTTGATAAATTAATAAGTTATTAATTAATGAATAAATGAATAAATTATTAATTTATCGATTATTTAATATCTCGCTAAATTAATAAATTTTGCCAGTCCCGAGGCTATTAATTTAGAGAGGTTTAACTGTATTCTTACCGAAACCTCGAGGCGTTAGTAGAGGCAGAATCAAGCACCCCAAGATTTGAATTTAATGTACTTAAAAATAATAAACCTAAAACATGTGGACGTTGCTCGTTGTGATAAACACCAGGTTGCAGGTTTAGGTCATGTCATTCAAAAGATAAAAATTAAAAATATAAACACATTAGATATAGATGACTCTATGCAACATGATTGAATAAGACATAAACAAAATGTTTATATATAAATGGGGGGGGGGGGGGGGGGGGGGGGGGGGGGGGGGGGGGTGTGTGTGTGTTGTGTGTGTTGTGTGTGTGTGTGTGTGTGTGTGGGTTGGGTTTACCCCGCCGGACTTTGGATACACAAAGTCAAAACCCAAACCAACACAGGTGGTGGTGGTGGGGTTACCCCGTCGCGGGGGGGCCGGGGGGGGGGGGGTGTAGGTTTACCCCGTCGGATTTGGATACACAAAGTCAAAACCCAAACCAACACAGGGGGTGGTGGTGGGGTGGGTTTACCTCGTCAGATTTGGATACGCGAAGTCAAAACCCAAACCAACACAGGGGGTGGTGGTGGGGTTACCCCGTCGGATTTCGATACACAAAGTCAAAACCCAAACCAACCCGAGTTACATGTGTGTTTAAAAATTCAGGCCCCAAAATTCACTTTTCAAGTTACGTGGGTAGTTCAGTTGGTTTAGGACCACGGTTTGCATCCGGAGGCTGTGGATTCGAAACTGTACTACCACACTGGGGTCACAGAAATTTTATCCAACTTTCTCTTCTGAGCCCGTAGGAATTATTCTGACCCAAATGACTGAGACACCTTGCGTTATAAAAAAAATAAAAAAATCCTATGGGTTTGGATTTGGCCCAGCCCAAGTTGCGTGGAACTTTCACCATTTATTGGTGGAAATGTCAATTTACCTATTGTGGAAGACTATCATATATATATATATATGAAGTAGGTGGGTGACAGCTTCCTCATATTTCAAAATGATGAAAACTTTGAAAAAAACAATACCCTTTTCCATGATCATGCATGTGACACTGTGAGCACCCCACATGAAAGCTGTGATCAATCAACCTAACCTAATCATTTAAATCATTTATTTAAGGTGTAGCAATCATCTACTAATAGCAACAAAACTAATATTATAACATATTAATATAATACTAATCTAGTTCCATAAATATCTTTATGCATACACATGATTTGCCCAAGTGTCCCATTCTAGTTTTTATTAAGAAATGCCACAATTATTGGAGGCAAGTGTAGTCTTGTGTTAGTATTATAATGTACTGTCTTGTGTTAGTATTATAATGTACTTTTGTTGGTTCCATCATGTCTCAAAACCTTTAATCATTAATAATGGTAATTAGTTTGGATTGTAGCATTTGGTTTTGAAGACATGGTATCTGATAGTTAATTAATGGTTTATATTTTAGGTTTTGACCCATTGATACAAGTGATATATAGTACTAATCCGTACAAGAATTTCAAAACTACATCTGTCAGTGAGTCTGCAGTCGAGGCCGGACCAGACCAGAATTCTTACAATGGACTCATCATGATAAGTGAAAAACACGGGCTTCAAGGATCTCGAGCCTTGTTAGTTGATGACTTTGTTTGATATCTGGACTGGATCAAGACAGATGCATTTTGGGTGGGGTTGATACATATCTATTCATCAAAAGGCATTGGAAGTCATAATTTTGTCATCGAACTGATTTAACTTTATTGAAATTTATCGTAAATTTGTATGCACCGTATATCGTTATTAAACTTTGAGGACCTAAAATTAAGGACTAGATTTATTTGATAGGGTTTTAAACTTTATATCCTCCTAATCCACATCAAAACCTTTCAAATGTTACTACTCCTTTGATTTTGACACATCGCACTCCGTGGTAGGCTAGCCTTTTTTCAAATGCTGTGGAGCATTGCTCATCTAAAATAGGGCACTGGTAAAGACCACTGAAACTCTGAGCCTCAAAATCAAAAGCAACTTCATTCATTCTAATTACCCCACCCATCCTGTCAGACTGCATCCAAATTCAAAACTTGAACCTGAGTTAATAATAACAAAGCAACTTCAAAAGAATGCTTTGGCCCAAGAGCTTCCTTTTAGGATTGGGTCATTGACAAATTGGGCTCACTTGTACACAAACAAATCATACTTGTATAGAAGAACTTAGAGGATTATATGCATTTACTTTTTTAAATAGACATGTTAACAACTTCATTGGAAAAGTCATATCTGATATAGGAGCCCATGGAATAACAGAAAAAAGAGCTGTCAGGAAACTTCCAAATGTGAAGAAGTGTCAACAGCAGAGGTTGAGTTAAAAAACTTTGGGGACAAGGAAAATTATGATTCTCAACCCCTTATTTGACTAAATCTCTTTTTTCATTTTCCTCCTCCACCCAATGCTTGCTCTCTTCCTCACCCATTAGCCTCATCCCCTTCATTTCTGGACCATGCCCTTCTCTGATGTTTCCTTCTCTCAAATCTCCAAAAGCCTTAACAGCACACACCAAAAGAGAGAATAGGAGCAAGAGAGAAATGGGTGCAGGCCCATTCAAAGACCCAACTCATTTCCTCACCAAGAGGCTTCTACCTTGTGTTATCTATGCTCTCCTTCCAGTAGCCCTCTTCCGCTTCTATTTCTATCCTCCCTCCTTCAATGAATCCTTAGAGAAGGCTCCTCAAGACGAGCCCATCATCGTCATCAAGCCCTCCTCCCAAGGTACAGCCAACAACCATGCTTATATGTTTTCTACTATATTGATTTCACTTCCTCTTGTTTGTCACATGTAGTGTGACTAAATAAAGATTTCTTTGGTTCTCATTTTGCAGCTACAAATGAAAAATTCAATGGGATTCCATGTGATTATACAAGTGGCAAATGGGTGCGCGACATGTTGGGTCCTCGATACAATGGTACAAGTTGCAGTACAATTAAGGATGGCCAAAATTGTATGAGCCATGGGAGACCCGACTTGGGCTACCTCTACTGGAGGTGGAAGCCCAAGCGGTGTAATCTCCCTCGCTTCGAGCCATCGAGTTTCCTCCGCCTAGTCGAAAACAAGCACCTTGCTTTCGTAGGGGACTCGATGGCTCGAAACCAATTGGAGTCTCTCCTATGCCTCCTCTCAAAGGCATCTCCTCCCCATCTTGTGTATAGAGATGGGGAAGAGAACAAGTTTAGGAGATGGCACATCTCTTCCCATAACATCACTGTTTCTATTTATTGGTCTCCGTTCCTCGTAAAGGGCATTGAGAAATCGGCATCAGGCTTCAATCATAACAGGTTGTATGTTGATTTGGTGGATGATAGATGGGGGTCGGAGATGGGTCAGATGGATGTAATAGTACTCTCAATAGGCCATTGGTTTCTCCATCCTGCTGTTTATCTCGAGAAAGATTTAGTACTGGGGTGCCACTATTGCCCCAACATGAACCATACTGAAATTGGATTCTACCAAGTATTCAGGAAATCCTTAAGGACAGCTTTGAAAGCCATTGGTGATGTACAAGATGGTAAGAAAAGGCAGATCATTGTGACTACATTTTCGCCTTCGCATTTCGAAGGCGATTGGGACAAGGCCGGTGCTTGTCCTAAGAAGATGCCCTTCAAGGAAGGAGATAAAGCTATGGAATCAATGGATGTGGAAATGAGGAATATAGAGATAGAGGAGGTGGAGGTGGCAAAGAAAAATGGAGCACAGATTGGATTGCAGTTTGAGACACTTGATATAACCAAATTGTCGCTAATGAGACCAGACGGGCACCCTGGGCCTTACATGTACCCCTTTCCATTTGCCAATGGGGTTCCAGAGAGGGTTCAAAATGATTGTGTACATTGGTGCTTGCCTGGGCCCATTGACACATGGAATGAGATATTGTTGGAGGTGATGAAGAGATGGGAAGTTCAAGCAAACAGGGATGGATTATAGATGAGATATAGAGTGAGAAGGTGCAAGTTTTACTTTTAGTATTCAAAAGAACAGGGAAGAGGAATAAAGTTTGTTTTGATTTGGTTTGGATTGGTTCTTTACTTCTTTCTATTTGGCAATTGATTTTGGGACACAGCTAAAAAAGAAAGGTGAAAGAGGAGCAGGTATTTGATAGATTGATGATGCATGCATGTACCATGTACTCTTTTGGTAACATTGGATTCTTTGGCTCTCCTTTTGAGTGGAGAGTGGGGGGTACTGTACAAATGATTTGAATGGTAGCCAAATACAGTTACAGAGCACTTCTTCCCTTGCTTAACTTCAAAGGGACTTCTTACAAACAAACAAACAAAAAAATCGAAGGGACTTCACAATTTGGGCACTGAGACAAGATGATTTTTTTTTTTGGGTAAGTTCTTACTTTATTAATGATTTAATGTAGTTCTACTTTTCCTCTTTTTCTCCCTTCTTTTGCACTATTTGAAAAAATCAGATTCTTGAATAGTCCATTGACCCCACCATCTCCCCTTGTACTTGGCACATGGGCGGCCATTATGTGTTGATAAACTGAGCTATCGTGTGGAATCAAGATACTTGAAACCATTGACATAAGCTGATAGAAAATAAGGATTTGGATCCTTTCGAGTCTATGCTTCATCATAATTTTGAAGGGCACATTTTGCTGATTTTTAAGATAAGACATGCGGCAAAGTTTGTGAGACTTAGCATCTACCTAACAATTAAAGAAAATTCATTTGATGTTGATAGCTAACTTATCTAAGGTCAAGAAATGAAAACTTAGCAAAATAAAAAGCTAGTTTCTATTTTGATCTTCGATCCAGTAGAAATCAACATCTCATGAATTTGATATTTTCTTTAGTTAGTTAGATCTTAATGACCTCTTATATCTATTAGAATTAATGGGCTCACAAACTTTGCCACGTGTCCTATTTTAAAAATTAGCACATACCGTCCTTACGTCGAAGACATCGACATGGTATACCTTCTATGGGCGAAAGTTGCACCGGTGTAATATGGCGATTATGGGCTTACAACTTGCTAGGTTTTATATTGTATGGACACATGGTCCAAGCTCAGGCCCAGAATCTAAAACGATTTTCTTAGTTTACTTACAATCAACTTTTACTAAGGCCCAAGCCTGGCTGATATGAAACCCTAGCTGATCCCTTCTAAATGATATAGCCCGATGCATCAAAGATCCCAATTGGCAGCACACATGGGCCTTGAGAAAGAATTGATATCGAGCTGCAGTTAATTGTTACACATTTGATCTGAACCATAACAGTATATAAGGGTTCGAAATGGGTTTGGCCACTCTAAGCCTGGCTGAGCCCAACCTACATTTGGATGGGTTTTTAGGCATGTGACCCTAACTCACGCCTTTATGCTAAGGCAGATAAAAAAAAAAGACTGGGGCCCAGTAAAATGGCCACTGAGTCAAACATAACGAACACCAAGAGGCCTCATCAATTGATAAAGTGCTGGACTGGGCCTTTAATGCACAGTTCGATAGTTTAATGGGCCAGACTTTGACAATCCTTCTTCCAGTTTGCTGCCCTACTGTCATATTAATCTCTGCAAGTGGGCTATGCTTTTGATTTCAAGTCTGTCCATATGATGAGGCCAGAAAGTCTGAACATTTGAATAGGACCGACTTGCAATGTCGCTGCGTGGACCCAAATTAATGCAGGGCCTCAGGCCCTGCTTGCACACAGTCCCTGATAGGGTCTTGGAGGGACCAACTGTTTTTGCAAGATGAATTGAGATTTTTGGACCTTTTAGGAAACAGAAAAAGAGAACTTACCTACGCCCCCCTCCCTCTCTCTTTCATGGTTGAGTGGTGTTGGCATCTTAAGAGGACCTATTTGGCATCATTCCTATGCGTGCGGAGAATGTAGTTATTTTGAGAATGAGTTGTTCTGTTCCATTCTTAAAATGAATTGAGTTGAACTTGTTTGGTAACATCCTTTTAGAATTTATTCTAAAGGAACATATCGAATCAACAAAACATTTTTGGCATAGCTCTTGAACTGCATTCTATGGGAAAATATCAATGCCTCCATTTTATTCTCAGGGTTTGATCATAGGTCTTAAAGTTTGAAGAATCTCTCCTGCCTAGTAGCCCAATGTAGCAAATAATTAGCTGAATATCAAAAAATGACCTGAGATAACCTCCCCTTGAACGAAAAATGAGTCAAACGAAAGATAGGAAAGGAATATCCAACCATCAACCCTAGTAATTCAAATACCGGAAAAGTCAAGGCCTCATCTACATAGTTGCCTAATATCTTGCACTACTCACCTCTTTAACAATCTTTTCTAGAGTTTGTTTTACCATGAATTACAATGTATTCTACGGAAATAAATAAGGCAGAGGGCATGCAAGTAAACAAGGCCGATGGCCTATTTATTTGCATGAAAATACATAAGAATTCAATACATAGGAATTTTTTTAGTGATTAGAAATGAAGGTCAAAGGCTGGATGATATTCATTTCCCACCATTCTTTGATTCTATTTTCATGAAAGAAAATGTTATTTGATGCTCATTTTTAAAATTTCACCTTTGATCTTCATTCTCAACCGCCTAAAAAATCCCCAATGTATTAAGTTCCTATGTATTTTAAATCAAACAAATGGGCCTCTTATTTATCCTGTACTTCCCATTGCTATGATTTTGTCATGAGGTTTATATGGCGTTTTCAAAGAAGAAAAGAAAAGGCACACTACATTTGGTGCATCACTGCTGCCAGGAGCATCCACTCTCATCAACAACAAAAGATGGGTGTGGTTCCTAAAATGAAAACTCCGTCAACAGAACATAGAAGAAAAGAAAAACTATTACCACCATCTCTTAACTTTACACCTTCTTTTATTTTTCCATGTGGGATGTAACATTAATCGAATCCCTTAACCCACATCTAACTCCTGTGAATTGGCATTTTATCCATTTTTAACTGATTTGAACACCATCCATGGTTGGATTTAACCACAAAAGAAAAAAAAAATGTGAATAGGGATGAGTATGGGTCTCAAATACCTGAATACACCTGAGGACTAGGGGTGTTCATGGGCTGGGATGGGCAAAGCGCTGAGGCATATCGAGGCCCACCCTGATTTTAGAAATGTTGGCGCTTATGTGGCCAATCCCAGCGCAGGCCAAAAGTTGGAGGCCTCAGGCCATGCAAAACCGAGATTTTATAAGTTGTACAGGCTTTCTAACCATTGTTTCGACATATTATCAAGCACTCCTTATTTGGGTCGGGTCAGGCTTTGGGCTTTCTTCACTTAATCCAAGCCCAGCCAAAGCGGTCTGGGCCCATATTGGGCTCAGCTGGCCCATCCCATGAACACCCCTGGCTCCTGCAGACATTTTTTTTTTTATCAATATAACAACTGGCCTCACTCCAATTAAAGCAGCATTTGGGTCCATGCAGATACATTGGGCAAGCCAAGCCTTAGACGGCATATCCTAGCTCAAAAGAAATCTCAATTCCAGAAAGCTTGTTAATTAGGCCTGAATTTTTTAGCCCAAGGGTAATGTGGGATGGGACAAGGCTAAAGCATCAGGTATCCAAATTATACAAACACAACTACACAAGCACATAATATTATCATAATTTAGGTATACACTCTCAATTTCATATATTCAGGTCATCAAAGAGCTACAATCCCTGTGGGCTCATCTATGATCCCATGACCATCTCCCTAGGAATTCAACTTGAAACTTGGGCTGGGCTTGGGCCCACATTTTGAAACCTGCTTTAGATTTTGGTTGGTCTATGGGTTTCCATTTTATCTAGAAAAGCATGTTCTCTATAATGTATAAATAGTATATTCACTGTATAATGTATGAAGTAGATATATTTCCTAAATTATGTAGCCTTTGAAAAGCAAAGCAAAGCAAACCAAATAAAATTAGGTATCTTTCCCAACCAGAGTCAACCTGGTTCAACCCAAATTGCACTTAGGTAGGGAATCTAGAACTCGTGTTGGGTCTGGGTCAGGAATGTTCAGGTGTTATCTGGATCGGGTTTGAGATCCGTTAATTGGCACCAGACCCAATTCCACACTCTCCTGGACAATATCCACCCTTGAGGCTTCACCTTTGATCTTGAGGCATTAATATCCACCATATGATGGTCTTAGGCTCAGGCTTACCCACATGCAAGTTGTGCTCGGCTTAGGCTCCACAATACCCAGCCCATCCAAATTGTCATCCTAGAGAGGGGGATGTTTGATGATAGTGAGAGGTGTAGGTGGACCCCCCTCAACCAAGGAGAGGGACCAAGTTCTATAAAATTAGTACAAATATTATTATTTTTCTTCCTACACATGCAACCCAAGCACTATGGAACTCCATTAGTTTAAACTAAAACATGAGTTCTAAGAAAATAATATTCCGCAATTAAGCTTTGGCATGTTCAAGATAAATTAGAATGGAGAAATAGAAATAATGTAGTCGATCTCAACATATTTATGACAATACTTTGATGATGATGATCGCACATATGAGGAACAGTGAAAAATCCGGCTAAAAATGGTCGCAAAGGGAATGGTGAAAACCCATCATTCCAATGACACGGGCAGAGAGAGGCTGGAAGGCCCAATGCTGAATAAAAATAGGCCAAATATCCATACATTCTGACGTTTGTAACTAGCCCATAACCATCATATTCCATCGGTTCAACTTTTGCCAATGGAAGATGTACCATTGTTTCTTGGATTCGATTCTCTACAGCTTGGGCATGTTTTTTTTTTTTTTTTTTTAAATTGGGCAAGTTTCCAACAGATATAAGAGCTCTACCTATTCCAGCTGACTAATAAGAATCAGATTTATAGAATGTGTTTCGAAAGACCATTCTATGCACTTAGATCAGATATGAGATATGGTTATCAACATTCAATGGACTTTTTTTTTTTCTATTGGCCAGCTCATATTTGATAGAGCTAGTGAGCACCACAAATTCTGCCTCGTCCTGTTTAAAAGGATGCAGCTGAAGTCTTTCTACTGAAGCCTTGAGGATCAAGATCCTTGTTATTTTCCATCTAATTCTGACAATGGTTTCGATGGTTAAGATCCCTCCACATGATGATAGCTTAATGGTTCACCTTATCACAGCCATGCAAGCACCAGTACTCAATGCAGATGTGGACCAGTTTGCAATGTGGTCAAAAACAGATCATACCAAGAGAAGGGGAAACAGAGAAAATGTAGAAACTTCGTTAACATGGTCAGAACTTACCCAGAAATGCATCTCGTCTGGTGCACAAACTGTGAGGTGCCCTGAGAAGTAAAACAATGATAGAAGTGCTCTTAATAACTGTTTTTGGCTGCATTCAAATCACTTGTAACTTGTAAGGACTCTCAACTCCAAAAGGAATGCAAGAGAATCCAATATCTAATGTTCCCAAAAGGAGTACAGGTAGGCACATCAATCTATCATCAAATGCCACCCTCTGTTTAATTTTTTTTTTTTAGCTTTTACTCCACAAGTCAATTCCAACTAGAAAGAACCAAAGCCCAAACCAAATCAAACCAAACTCTATTCAATCTTCCTATACTTCTGGGTAAGTAAAACTTGTCCCTTCCTCTCACTTTATGTCCTTTCTACAATCCATCCCTCCTTGTTTCAGCATCCCACCTCTTCATCACCTCCAGCAATATCTCATTCCATGTATCAATGGGACCAGGCAAACACCAATGTACACAATCATTTTGCACCCACTTCTGAACCCCATTCGCAAACGGAAAAGGGTGCATGTAAGGCCCAGGGTGCCCATCCGGTCTCATCAGTGACAATTTGGTAATGTCAAGCGCTTCAAATTGCAACCCAATCTGCTCTCCATTTTTCTTTGCTGCCTCCACCTCTTCAATTTCTACACTTCTCATTTCGGCATCCATTGCTTCCATAGCTTTCTCCCCTTCTTTAAAGGGCTGCTTCTTAGGACAGGCCCCAGCCTTGTCCCAATCACCTTCAAAATGATGAGGTGAAAATGTAGTCACAATGATCTGCCTTCTCTTACCATCCTGTATATCACTAATGGCCTTCATAGCTGTCCTTAAAGACTTCCCAAATACTTGGTAGAATCCAATTTCAGTATGGTTCAGGGTGGGGCAAGAGTGGCACCCCAGTACTAAATCTTTCTCGAAATAAAGAGCAGGATGGAGGAACCAATGACCTATTGAGAGTACTATCACATCCATCTGACCAATCTCCATCGCCCATCTATCATCCACCAAATCAATGTACAATTTATTATGATTGAGTCCTGTGACTGCCCATTCCCCGTCCCCCTTTACTAGAAAGGGGGACCAATAAATAGAAACAGTGATGTTATGAGAAGAGATGTGCCATCTCCTAAACTTGTTCTCTTCCCCATCTCTATACACAAGATGAGGAGGAGATGCCACCGAGAGGAGGCATAGGAGAGACTCCAATTGGTTTCGAGCCATCGAGTCCCCTACGAAAGCAAGGTGCTTGTTTTCAACTAGGCGGAGGAAACTCGATGGCTCGAAGGGAGGGAGATTACACCCCTTGGGCTTCCACCTCCAGTAGAGGTAGCCCAAGTCGGGTCTCCCATGGCTCATACAATTCTGGCCATCTTTAATTGTAGTGCAATTTGAACCATTGTATCGAGGACCTGACATGTCGCGCACCCATGTGCCATTTGTATAATCACATGGAAATCCACTGAATTTCTCATTTGTAGCTGAAAAACAAGAGACAAACAAAACTCTCTGATTAGTCACACTACATGTGACAAACAAGATGAATTGAAGCAAATAAATACTAAACATATACAAAGATGGTTTGTGGGATGTACCTTTGGAGGAGGAATTGGTGATGATGATGGGTTTGTCTTGGGGAGACTTCAGTAAGGATTGATTGAAGGAGAGAGGATAGAAAAAGAAGCGTAGGAGGGCTAGTGGAAGGAGACCAAAGATAGCACAAGGTAGAAGCCTCTTGATGAGGAAATGAGTAGTGTCTTTCAATGGGGTTGTACCCATTTCTATCTGTTCTCTAGTTTGGTCTCTGCTTTTGAGGCTTCTGTTGAGTGAGAGAGGAGGAAAAGACAGACAATGGGGGGTGGTCCTCAAATTTAGGGGAGAAGTTTGTAAATTGTGAAGAAGAAAGCGGTGGAGGGTAGGATAGAAAAAGACAGATTAGTCAAAAGTTAGGTGTGGAGAATCTAAATTTTCCTTGGCCACCAAACGTGTTCAAATCAAATTGTTGTCGATGATGCATAAATATCTTGGAAGCTTCCTGGATCATTTCTTTTTTTCAGTTATGACTGTTCCATTTATGTTGCGATCTCATATCTATTAGAAAAAGGAAATAAATCCAGAAAACATTTCTATACAAGTCTGCTCGATTCCATTTCCTCTTAGGCTTCTATAAACAAACTCTATAAGAAATCCCAAATTTTACCCCAAATTTCAACAGGACTTGGTCCCAGTATAAGATCTACTACATTTGATAAAAAAGGTGACAACACAATCTTATGCATTAGTCATTAATCATTTTATTTAATTATCAATCGTATTGAGGAGTGGGCTCCACCCAAGGAGATATATTGAAAGAGAAATGCTACAGAGCCCGAATTTTTTGCCCCGGCTCTGGCACGGCTCCCAAGGGGGCCGTTGGATCCCATTTGAAGTTGGGATCCAACGGCTCCCAAGGGAACCCGGACTCTGGAGACTTTTTCATATTGAAAATTATTTATGCCGTCTCTACAAACGCCTTGACGTTTTAATAGGAATGACTAACTGCAGAAATTCAAGAAATCGGACAATCCTTCCATCGGACAAACTCCTATTGATGTAATTTTAGATAAACCATCTATATTACTAAAGGGATGTATACACTTCCTGGAGGAGGACACCTGGCATGTCTTGGAGATGGACACGTGGCAGCAACCAGCCTAAAATGGTATTCTGCTAATCTCTCATTCTCCATCTAAAATTTCTCCATCTCTCCCTCCCTAAAATCTCTCCTTCTCCATGCTAATGCAATCCCTAAAATCTCTCATTCTCCATCTAAAATTTCACTTCCAAGACAACCACACAAAATGGGGAAGAGGAAAATCCCAAATTGTAAAGGATTGAAATATAATCCTTAATTCCATAGAAGAAATCTGTGCTCTCTGTGGGGCCCACTTGGGGCCTACATCACTGTCAAGGTTGGGACCCACTGATCATCCTAACCAATTCAACAGGAACCCACAAATTTTAATGGCTTAAAAAAAAAGAAACAAATAAGGTAGGTTTGGTCAATTTGAGAGGTCTATGATCATTTGATCTTTATCAATCAATTCATGGGTCCCGGCCCGCATCATTTGATTTTATGGACGGTTAGAATAAAGATGGTGGACCCCATTCATCTGGGTCTCACTTAAAAATATTTGGTCAATTTGTTAGGTTTATGATCATTTGATCCTTTGATCTTTCCTAATCGATTCATGGGTCCCATCCCGCATAGTATGATTTTATGGACGATTAGAATAGAGATGGTGGACCCCATTCATTTGGGGGGTTCCACTTAAATATGTTAGGTTTGGTCAATTTGTGAGGTCTATGATCATTTGATCTTTTGACCTTTATCAAGCAATTCATGGGTCCCAGCCCGCATCATATGGTTTCATGAATGGTTAGAAAATAGATGGCGGACTCCATTCATCTTTGGGGTCCCACTTAAATAAATTAGGTTTGGTCAATTTATGAGGTCTATGATCATTTGATCTTTTTCAATCAATTCATGGGTCCCAGCCCACATCATATGATTTTATGAACGGTTAGAATATAGATGGTGGACCCCATTTATCTGGGTCTCACTTAAACATATTTGATCAATTTGTTAGGTCTACGATTATTTGATCCTTTGATCTTTTTAAATAAATTCATGGGTCATATCCCGCATAATATGGTTTTATGGACGGTTATAATAAAGATGGTGGACCCCATTCATCTTAGGGGTCCCACTTAAATAGGTTATGTTGGGCCAATTTGTGAGGTCTATGATCATTTAATCCTTTGATCTTTATCAAGCAATTCATGGGTCCCAGCCCGCATCAAATTATTTCATGGACAGTTAGAATATAGATGGTGGACCCCATTCATCTTGGAGTTCCCACTTAAATAGGTTAGGTTTGGTCAATTTGAGAGGTCTATGATCATTTGATCATTTCATCTTTATCAATCAATTCATGGGTCCCGGCCTGCATCATTTGATTTTATGGACGGTTAGAATAAAGATGGCGGACCAAATTCATCTGGGTCCCACTTAAAAATATTTGGTCAATTTTTTAGGTCTACGATCATTTGATCATTTGATCTTTTTAAATCAATTCATGGGTCCCATCCTGCATAATATGATTTTATGGACGGTTAGAATATAGATGGTGGACCCCATTCATCTGGGGTCCCACTTAAATAGGTCAGGTTTGGTCAATTTGAGAGGTCTATGATCATTTGATCTTTATCAATAAATTCATCGGTCCTGGCCCGCATCATTTGATTTTATGGACGGTTAGAATAAAGATGGTGGATCCCATTCATCTGGGTCCCACTTAAAAATATATGGTCAATTTGTTAGGTCTACGATCATTTGATCATTTGATCTTTCTTAATCAATTCATGGGTCCCATCCCGCATATTATGGTTTTATGGACGGTTAGAATAGAGATGGTGGACTCCATTCATCTGGGGGGTTCCACTTAAATAGGTTAGGTTTGGTCAATTTGTGAGGTTTATGATCATTTGATCTTTATCAAGCAATTCATGGGTCCCAGCCCGCATCATATGTTTTTATGGACGGTTAGAATATAGATGGCGGACCCCATTCATCTTGGGGGTCCCACTTAAATAGGCTAGGTTTGGTCAATTTGAGAGGTCTATGATCATTTGATCATTTGATCTTTATCAATCAATTAATGGGTCCCGGCCCGCTTCATTTGATTCTATGGACGATTAGAATAAAGATGGTGGACCTCATTCATCTGGGTCCCACTTAAATATATTAGGTCAATTTGTTAGGTCTACGATCATTTGATCATTTGATCTTTTTAAATCAATTCATGGGTCCCATCCCGCATAATATGGTTTTATGGATGGTTAGAATATAGATGGTGGACCCATTCATCTTGGGGGTCCCACTTAAATAGGTTAGGTTTGGTCAATTTGAGAGGTCTATGATCATTTGATCTTTATCAATCAATTAATGGGTCCCAGCCCGCATCATATGATTTTATGAACGGTTAGAATAGAGATGATGGACCCCATTCATCTTGGTTCCACTTAAATATATTAGGTCAATTTGTTAGGTCTATGATCATTTGATCTTTCTTAATCAATTCATGCCTCACCTAAAGAATAAAATATTTGAAAAAAAAACATAAAGATCAAATTAGCAACAAAAAAAAAGGACTCACAAGTTTACTAATTAATAAATTTATTAAAAATAATTCATATCAGTCTGTGCATTTGGTGGTTTCGTGGTTATCCACGGGATTTTGCTAGTATAAGCTAGAAGAGAGTTTATTCTAAGGGCCATGGTATCTTATAAGTTGGCCCATCTTGGAGTTTCATTTCTTCGATCAACTCAGGATTTGTCTGACCTATAAAGCTTGAGAGGATCCTTGTACAATATGATTTGTCTTTTTTGTACAAGTGGAGTAGTGGACCCATAAATCTATTTCATTGCTCACTGGCCCAATTGCCAATGACACAATCCCAGGAAAGCTTGAGCCCAATAGTATTTTGGGTATTTTAAAAAAATTAACGAAAACAGTTATCAAAAAATAGTTTTAAATGGACAGATGTCCTTAATTGAAAACCTTTTTAAAAATTTAGGACTAACTAAGACTCGTGTCATTTTCTCAAATAAGGTAAAAACTTAAGACCTTATTTAAAAATCTTTCTTTTCTTTTTTCTTGATGATCTTTTACCCATGCCTTTTCTAAATGAGCAACACTCCACACCAATTCGAAAAATGTCAACCTACAGAGCTACCAAATGAGTCAGTCATCAGAGATTGCAAAGAATAAAAATAATTAAGAATTTTATTATGATTCCATAATGCGGACCCAAACCTACAGCTGAATGAAAAATGCGTCCAAATATTGAACAAATAAATGACTTGCTTACTTCGGCTCCCAGGGATTGACAGATTTAATCAATAGTATGTTGGATTCAAGTTGACTATATAATAGCCCGTTGACCTGTGAATGAAGTCTTACCGCAACAGTTCTCACTCGGGTGACCAGGTTTCGAACTTGGCCAACCCCACTCCCTTGAATGTGTGGGTAGGGTGTTCATGGATCGGGTCAGCCCGAGCTCGACCCAGGCCCATCTCACCCTAGCTTTTAGTGCTCAGGCTGAGCCTGGATATAAACTATGGGCCTGTTTATTATATGGGCCGAGCTCAGATTAAGTGGTAGAAAACCCAAGCTCGCCCTGCCCAGCCCTAATAAGAGGCACTATTTAAGTAAAAAACAATATTCTTTTGGTCCGCTGAGGTGTTGGACACATATTCTCTCACACACAAACAAACATCCTAATAAGGTAAGCAACAAGTTAGGTCAATAAATACCTCCACTTTTATTTGTAAAAATATAATAGCCCTGGGCTCGGGCTTAACCTATATTAGGCGAGCTGGGCACAGGTCAGGTACTTGTGGCCTGAGTTGGGCTTGTCCCGGGAGTGAGCCTGCTATTTAAAATCCGGGCTGGGCCTGGGTATTGCTCAGCCCAGCCCATGAATACCCCTATGTGTGAGTTAGTCCTCCTTGCATGTGTCAGTTCCTATTACCTCACATATATATACAAGTTTCTTATGGACCCAACAAACAACCCTTAGTTGGAATATCAAAAAATGAAAGGGAACTAATCAACCCTTAGTTCCCGGGATGCTCCTGAAGGTCCCACCAAGATGTATGGCATTCATCAAGACCTGATAGGGGTGATTAGTGGCCCCAATACAAAAATTTGTGACCCTACTCTTCTTAAAAAAAAAAAAAAAAAATGTATCGCCACTATGCAACAAAAGTCAAAAGGATCATACGTTTGGGGGTCTTTCAATCAGGCAAATTTCAACCAATGGCTGATCAATGGTTGACCGCACAAGATAAACAATTAGGATCCCATTTGACATGGGCCACATTATGATAAGCTAAAGATGTAGACACGCATAGGGCACCATGGTCCATATCCTCCCGGAGGAAGTGGATGTTGTACGTTACTTCCATTCATGTTCTCATATTGTTCATGGGAACGCATAGGTTTAGACTCTTCATAACATTGATAAATTTCAATCACTGTAGTTGAAAAAAGGGCTCTTTTTATAACCTAAGACAGCCCATTACGCCGATGAATGAGGAGATCAGAACCTCAAGCGACCCCAACCCATGCATGCACCCATTACCAATGACTATTGCGTGGACCCTATCATTAAATCAGTCCCTAATCTAAGTTCATATTTGTAGAAAATCGACAGCCATTATATTGAAGGTCATTAAATGGATGATCTGTATAATAAGATAGAATTTCTTTTCATGGCTATCAACATCTGCTGGATCTAGTATTAGTTAGCTGGCTGGCTCATTGTATCTGGTGGGGCCAGGCCAATGGGTCGCACATAAAATGGCATTACATCTTAAACCCAAAGGAAATGCTTCCTGGGTTGGGCTGGCCATGATGCTGATATAGATATAATTGGAATCCTGTCCTGCAGTTTAATTATCACGATCCTCGTTTCTTTCCATAACTTGGAAAAATGAGATCCCCACCAATCGTTCATTGTAGGAAAAGAAGCCATTGATTTTGAATTCTCTGCCCATGAAAACAAAGTGATTCATCCAACCTCTTTTCTCTCTCCCATGTAGAAGTCTCCTCAAGTCTCCACTCTCCACAACTGCGATCATGAAACCATATCACTCTTATTGTTTCTCAACCTCGCCAAAGGAAAGGAACAAAATGATATGGAGAGCAGGGTTACTTCTTTCCTGGACTCTAAGTGTAGCCACCTTCATCTTCTTGCTCATCTCCTATTCAAACCCATTTACTGTCACACCGAAACAAGACCCGGATGAAGCAACTTCAACTCTAAGGATAAAAAACAAAGAAGGTACAAATCCTAACAAGACCCATATCTTGTTTTAGTTGGTTTCTTTTCTAAATGTTGACGCTGGTTTTTTTTTTTTGTGTGTGTGTGTAGATGATGATGAAAAGCCATGTGATTTGTTTGTGGGTAGATGGATTTGGAATCCAAACGGGTCTCTGTACACGAACAGAACGTGTAAAACGATGCCTGAATCAAAGAGCTGTGGAAAGTATGGTAAGGATGATAAGCTTTTGGTGAATTGGAGATGGAAGCCAAACGGTTGCGATCTGCCCAGGTTCGATGCAGAGGCGTTTCTGGGAATCGTTCGTGGGAAGAAGATGGCGTTTATAGGTGACTCCGTCGCTAGGAATCAGATGGACTCGCTCGTTTGTCTCTTGTCTCAGGTATGGAACTGATTGTAGTATTTTTTTTTTCTTCTTTTTCATTGAAAATTGAGAGGCTGTGTGAGGCCTATCATTGGATTGATCACATTTGCGATACTTAGAAATTACGAAACATTATCAATGATTGATCACTCCATTCAGGTTTTACAGAATTCATTGCTCGTGTATCAATTTGATGATGGATCCCACTCTAATCGAGGAGAGTTGTATCAGGGTTCAACACTTTCAGATCGATCACCTATAATACTATCCAAAATAGTTTCATTGCATGAATAACAAAATTGAAGATTTTTTTTTCTCACTATCACAAAATCCTCTAAATGCGCGAAAAAAAGTCTCCCATGTGGGAGGATTTTGATTCACGGCCCTTTAGTTGTAGGCTAGAAAATGGATGGTGAGGGAAAGGACTAGAGAAAGGAGGGTTATGATTTTACAATCTAGGAGTTTTCATGGGCCCATCCGTCGATCCACCGAGGGTCCCCCAGCAAATGAATGTATTAGTTTTGACTAATCTGTTTTACATCATTGTCAAACTAGAGAGGCCTGTTTAATGTTTTGTTATGTTAATAGAGAGGAAACAGACAGATGTAACGGCCCAGATGAATGGAATTTGTAGTGGGGTTGTTTCTATTCCTTTTATGGCCGTTACAAGAAGTGTATACGATTGCATCTCCTCAGGTTGGATCCTACTGGCTTTATATTAATTATGCTATGTGGTCGATCAGTCAGAGCATTTGGACGGTTAGATACTTAGGACTAACTGATTGACACACGCAATTGCCCACGTTTGATGGGTCTATATTGGACAAGTGCCAAGTTGGCGAGCAACATCAGATGAAAATAGACAAAAGGAAATGCATGTTCAAGTTCAACCAAGAAGCCTCCTTCTAGACTAGTGTACGTGGTCCATGGACCTTTCGTCATGTCTTTATCAACCCAAGACTTAGAAATTGCATAGTTGTGCGTATCAAAAACGAAATGCACATCTCACCGTCCATTTATTTGGATGGTTGTGTTGTGCACATTGACTTCTACCTTTACCTCTTCTATCCTCCTTTTGGAACAAGAACGCGTTGTTAGTCCAATGAAAGACAGATTACAAGTGTTTGTTGGGGCCTACCAGACTCCACCACTTTTGTTGAACCATAGGGCCTGCTTCAATGTGAAAGATCAGTGTGGGTCAAAGAGGGAGAATTTAGTATCTAAATTTGGGCTCATGAGTACCAGCCGAGCAGGACTTGTTTTGAGCCTGGTTCGTGACGCATTCAATTATAAGTTTTGACAGCTGAATTTAGCTGAGCCAGAAGGGCTAACCGCTAACCCCTAAGTTTAAGATATTCTGAATTCAATCTAAATGAATGCTGTGCTTTAATATGCATTTTTCTTCTCTCAAGTTAATTTTAACCCCCGTGTATATGACGCAACCCAACCTAACGTGAAATTTGGGTGGGGATTATTTGGGTTCTGATTGGACTAAGGCCTGGTTTTTGAAATCCACATGGAATTTTAGACCGCCAAGACTCACTACCCAAATTGACCCAATCACCCAACTTATTATCTATATGTAGGAAAAAATTATATATATATATATATATATATAAGCATTGATAGGGTGTTGGAGAATTCATAGTCAAATGAGCACCAACAAAGGGTGATTAAAGAGATCAAGGGTAATGGATGTAAGGTGGACACAAAGATGGGACCTTTGCTTTATGAGGATTTGAATTACGAGGGTGATGGCTCGGTATTCATTTTCATTAAAAAGAGAGGTTATTTGATGATTACTTATGCATATTCACTTTTGTTTATTCAATTTAACTATTTTAGAAATATGGGTTTTAGAATTCCTAGAAAGCCAGTTACATGAAACAAATGGGCCTAGAGTGTAAGCAGCTTAATTCTCAAAGCAACAATATGATTAAAGCTGCATTAGATCTTGAGACATCTTTCTTAACACATGAATGTAGTCAGGCTTTAGCTCCGGATCCACAGACCCGGAAATAAAAGGATTCAGACAGGATTCGGTCCTAGATGCATGGTTCTCGATTCAAATCTAGATTTTTTTAATCCAAAAGTAGGTTTCATACTTGTATTTTTATCATACTTGTATTTTTATCAGAGACTTTGAATAATTAGATAGCCATTGACATTCTTAATTAGTGCCAAGCACAAGCACTGCAATATATAGTCATGCATCTACAGTACTAAAACGAAGTTTTACAAAATAACACGTACATTTCACACATCCAATTGTTGTAAATGAGTTTAACAGGAAAAAGAGGAGGTATAGGTGAAAGTTTTATGATTGGCTAATTAGAAAAGAGAGGATGATGAAGTGGAGAGAACTGTCTATAGTTATTACTCAAGGGCAGTTCTCCCCATCTTGTGCTCATTTTTTTGTCTAAAATTACAAAGTTTGAGCTCTGACTGAGACCTACAAATCATGTGCTCTTAAGGATAAAAAACTTAGAAGGTGGATCCGATTGAAAAAAAAAAACATAGTTTCCACTTGATTGTTACTATTTGATATTGATCTAGTTTGCTGTTATACAGGTAGAGACCCCATCAAATGCCATGAAGAGCGCTGACGATAAATTTGTGACCTGGTACTTCTCCAAACATGATTTCACTCTCATGATTCTATGGAGCCAATTCTTAGTAGTAGGCACACAGATGCTAATCAATGGCTCTGATTCTGGGTTCTTCAACTTACACGTAGACAAGATAGATGTTAAGTGGACAGAGAAGCTCCCTGAGCTTGACTATGCTATCATCTCCGACGGGCACTGGTTCTTTCGAAAGAGCTACTTATACGAGGAAAATAATCTCATAGGATGTGTGTTTTGCAACGATGCCAATGTAACCAATCTTGGCCTCGGTTACGCCTTCAGGAGGGCCTTCCAAACAGCTCTCAAGCACATAAACAGGTGTGAGAAATGCAAGGGACTGGTCACATTGCTGAGGACTTTCTCACCTGCTCATTTTGAACATGGGTCATGGAATGGTGGTGGGAGATGCAACAGAACCGTGCCTATGGCTGAGAGTAAACTGAAATTGGGAGGGACTGAGTGGGAGATCAGGAGCATTCAAGTAGAAGAGGTCGAGAGAGCAAAGGTGGAAGGAGTGAGGAGAGGGAATAGGTTTGGAGTTTTGGATGTGACCAGGGCCATGCTTTTGAGGCCTGATGGTCACCCTGACACCCATTGGAACAATAACTGGATGGGTGGTTATAGTGATTGTGTTCACTGGTGCTTACCTGGACCCATTGATACATGGAATGATTTGTTGCTGGAGGTTTTGAAGAAGGATTCTTACATTGATTAAGGGTTGTTAGTTTATGAAGTCAACTCCTTCTATATACCATACTTACATGAATTCATGATCTTTACATAGAGTGAACAAGTCTTTTCCATTTTTTTTTTTCACATTAAGGTTTTTAGTCATGTATGCATGAATGATTGGGAAATAATCAAATAACCCTTTGTTTAAGGCATGCTATGATCAACTTGATTTGATTTTACTGAAGGTCCTACTGTGGATTCCCTAGATGGGTCCCTAACTATCATTTTGGTTTGATTATCCTTTACAACAATAAAGAAATTGTAGATTTATAGCTACGAAATCCAACATGTTCAACAGAACATAGCTTTAAATTGGGTTTAGTGGAGAATTAGAATGAATGAAGCTGATCCTAGACGTCACCCATGATATGAGGTAGAGATATAGATGAGAACTTGACTTTCAAGGATTTGACTTACTTGGTGATGGCAGGCATTCATTTCTCATCTCTTCTCGATCCCTTTTCTATCCAAAGGGAGATTATTCGATGGCCATTTTTGGATATCTAGCCTTGTCTCTTGCATTTTTAACCACTTCTGGAAATAAGTGCATTAGAATACATAGGACTTTCATTACATGTAGAAAATAGGCCCAGTGTAATGGAGGTGCTCAAGTAAATTAAAGCCCTGAAAGTACAGTACAGAAGCATTTGAGTTGTTAAACAATATATATGGGCTCGTTTCTGGAACTTCACAATCCCTTTGAAAGGATTATTTTAACCAACATGTGCTAGCTCAGTTTTTCAAGGACTTTGCGCCTATGAAAGCGGAGATATCTTGTATTCGACACCTACCTCCTTTGGCCACCTCCCATATTTTTACCCGGTGCATATGGATAGGAGGATTTGCATGTGTCCTTAGGGATTAGTTCTTGACTATCCGGAATGGAGTGTCTCTCGGGCTCAAGGCCAAAGGCTCTCGGGTTGGGTTGGACAGGAGATACCCTGGATTATAAAATTAAAAATCCCTTGGAAAGGTTTTGCAGATGAGTTATATCTTGGTATGTATGTGATAGCAAGTTTTGGAAATAAAGTCTTAAGCGACCCTGAAAATCAAAGCAGTTCAATCGCTTGATTGGCATTAAAATACATTAATCTGAGACAGATTGAAGACTAAAAAAAACAAGGAAACCCGCGTCCATTGAAAAATCTCCAGTCAAAATTCTTTTGAATGTAGGGTATGGTAAGGTTCACATGACCACACGCCCAACATGTGTGGCCCAGGCCCACCTGGAAAACCAAGTGTATTCTTGAGTTTTAGTTTTCCTAAGCAAGCTTTGACTTGATAAAGATTCTAATCATCAAGAATTCTTATTTGGCTAATGAAAGATGGTTTTACTGAATCATAGGTAAGGTGGAGGATGGAGAGAGAACAATGAGACCAATCAGTATGCTTCAACAGTTGCATATGAGTGTCATCAACCATCTCGTGCGTTCATCACACCTATCGCACCCAAGCAATTTATGTTTCCTTTTGCTTTAAAGCGACTCCAACGAATGTACTCACGCACACTATGCATATTCCTAATCAATCGAGCAACAACCACACACCTTACATACATGCATGTTGATAAATAATATTAAAATTATATTTTACCGGAGTTAAGCACGCGTAGACCCAAGGCCCAAGTTCAGCCCAATAGTAATCCGGACCCCATCGGGTTTATTGGACATTTTGAATCCTCAATTTTCATAATGAAACTCAAGAAGATTGGGCCAGACTCAGGTCCACTCGCAGCCCTATTTAGAAGAAAGACGAGGATCTGTTTATAAAATCCTGACTTGAGAGGTAGTTAAAGAAAAAGTCTTAACACGGCTCGTAGTTAAATAGCAAGCCAAAAAAAAGTTAGTAAATCCACAGAAAGAGAAGTAAAAGAGTAAAGAACATGAAGAGGAGGGGAAAAAATGAGAGAAAAGAAAGAGCAAAGAGAGAAGGAAAATGAGAATCAGGAAAAGTAAAGGAGGTCACCCACAAGTAAGTCACAACTAGTTGGGATGAGAAGAGAGCAAAGTGTACCACAAAAGAAAACTGAAAAGTTTCTATTTAGCTAGCAGTTAAGGGGACTAATACAATGATTCTGTCCCATTGTTCAAGCATTCACTCATGTGATTCACAGAATACCTGAAGTTGAAGGCCCGTTCATGGCCCACCTATAACTGCCAATTCACTTTGTAGTCTTATCTGTTACATATAATAATCATTAGAGGACTACTGATGTGTGTCTCTATTTTATGTTGAAAGATCAAGAGTAGTGATGTGATGGGCCTTAGTCCTTACTTGGCTTCAGAAGAACAACAGTTCAATCATTTAGAAAAATCTAAATGCTCTGGATCTTTGGAGTATTGCAAGTAATTCTATTTTCCTGTAAATGAGTTCACCACAGTATAATTTTTATATTATAATGACATAAGTTGTCCACAACAAAGGCACACTTTTTTTCTATCTTCAATAAAGTAGGATTCTAGCATAACTCTATTTTCTTTAAAAAAAAGTCTACTACGACAGATAACTGAAAACTTGTGTAAATGGTTGCTTTTCTTAGCTACTGGTATTTTGCTGTATTTTTAAATACACAGTTTTTCAAGTTTATCATACCAAATACTATTTTTATATTATATGTGAGGGCAAGCCTGGCTTGAAATTTTGTTTTTATGGATATAATTTTATAAAACACAACATTTTTTTTTTATATTTGAGTATCAAATGAAAACTTATATCAAGATTTTTCTTGAAATTGCAATTTTTTTCTAAATAAACTTTATTATACATGTATAATTCATGTCTAGTACTTTTTTTTTTGGCTAAATATTCATGTCTAGTACATTTTATTTTAAAAAATGAATATATTTTTGAAAGATATAAAATGCTTATGTGTTTTGAAAAAAAAAGAAGGTATCTATATACATATTATGTGTGTCCTATATGGAAGCTAAGCAGGAGGTGAGAGACAACTCCAAAATCCTAGATCCCAAACCCTACCTCTCATTTGCATTGAATGCAAATGAGCTATTTTTAACCATAAAATTGTGCCTGGTGGAGTTCTGACACAAGTCTAGCCCCCAAATCTGTTGAAGTCTCAGGAAGAGGTCCTTATCTGAGCAGGTTGATTAGAGTATAAGTTAGGAAGGTATTCCAATTCCAAATCCAAATTCACAAGTTACAAAAACATTCCATTCTTCTTCCCTCTATAAATCCATACAATCATGCAATCTCAAGTGCAACCATTGGTTTGAGCTTGTTGTGCCAAAGCACAAAAGCTGCAACTGTAATCACATAAAGGTACCACCTTTTCTCTCTATGGCTATAACAACTCTCTCTTTCTCCCCACCTTTGGAATCTCCTCAGCCTCTCTTCCTAAAAACACACAACCCTTCTTCTCTCACCAACAACAATAGCAGCATTAACAGCAAGCCTCTCACAGTATCTTACACCCCCACATCCTCTTCTCCTGTGCACCCTCTCAGGCTACACAAATCCCACCCTTTACACTCCACCATCCCATCATCCTCTTCCCATTCCTCTTCTTCTCCTCCCACTTCTTCTTCTGATACACATCTCAACAACCCATTAGCAGGAGGAGGGTTTCTTGATGCAAAAGGTATAGAAAAGAGTGAAATCCTCACGAAGTTCAGGTATGAAGGCAAAGTTAATGGTGGGTCATTGATGGTTCGGGTGATGGGGGAGGAAGAGGTTGATATTACAGTCCAATTGCTTGCAGAATCGTTCGCGGAATCCATGTCGATACCTTCGCGATTTGTGACCTTCTTGGGGTTCTTGGTGATGCAGTATGTGAGGGAGAGAAGGGCTGTGCTGCCCCATGCGGCGACGCTGGTGGGGTTCTTCGAGCGGGAGGATGGAAAGGTGGAATTGGGGGGCACGGTGGAGATCTCCTTTGATAAACAGGGTGCAAACGCTTCTCCTCCCACGCCCATTTCACCCCCGGACTGTCCTTATATATGTAACATGGCAGTGAAGAAGCAGCTTAGGAGGTACCCCACTTCATTTCAGTGATTGGGTTCGTGTTATTTTTTGCCAAAAGATTTATTCTCTTTCAATTTTGGACTTTTTGCTGTTGTTTCTTGACTTCTGATACCTTTAAGTGATTTGGGTTTCAAGGCATTTATGGATAGATGTTGGGAATGATAATTAATATTGATTTTGTGTGCTTGTAGCACCATTACTCTATCTAGCATTCGTCTTGTAGATATTCCCCAAAATTTGATCACTCTTTAGATGATGAATGGCATATTAGTGGATGCTTGGAAAGAATGTGAATCTGATCTGCGTGCAGGTTCCAAAAGTTGGAACCATTTTAGGACTTGGAATTTTTAGGCTAATCATCAAAATCTTGTGATCCTCTGTCCTACAATCTGATTGATGCTGTTGCCCAAAAATCGCAGTGTCTCAGTGAACTTAACTTCCAATGATGGCTTGATAGCGGGCGAGCAGTTGAGAGTATTTTGAGTGGTCCTCATTCATCTCATGTTATGAGATAGTTATAATCATCATTCATCTCTGCATCTCATGGTGGGGCTCAACTGATTTGCTGCTCGATTATCTTTGGATCTTTTCATGGATAAAAGTAATGGGTACTATTTGCTCAACAATAGGTCTTATAGATGCTGTCTGAAATTTTCAGCCAGTGGGTTACCATAGGTGGACATAACCAGAAGACCCTCCAATCGCCTCCTGTCCCCTATGCAAAGATCTCAGCCAGAATGGCTACCAAAAGAAAAAAGAGAAAAAGACCCAATGATGGGAGTGTCCAGACCTTTTGATTGGAGGATTTCTTGTAAGTCAGCAATGGAAGGTGGCAGAGTTTTGCACTCATGGGAGTCCACAAAGCGGGACCCTAATGAATTAAATGCGGGGACCAAAAATCCTGCATGGCTGCCATGTGGTAGGAGACCGAAACCCATGGCAGGTAGATATTATATTGCTTGATATTTTTATGATCATGTTCTTGAAGGCCATCAAATTTCATCTTTAGGATTGTTCAAGGGATCTGATTTTGGGGCTATGGTAAGACCTACCAGATGATTTGTTCTGATGTTATATATGTGTCACATGTACAAAAATTG
The DNA here is from genome assembly GCA_012931725.1 of Litsea cubeba. Classification (NCBI taxonomy): domain Eukaryota; kingdom Viridiplantae; phylum Streptophyta; class Magnoliopsida; order Laurales; family Lauraceae; genus Litsea; species Litsea cubeba. Next base: position 38,728,800 of record CM022945.1, on the reverse strand, counting down.
AGTCACTGGGTTCTTGAGGATAAACTAGCAGATGCTATAGATTTCTGTTCTTAACTATCTATGTCCACTGCTATTTTGGAGGGGAGGAGCAATTATTTAGGTTCTATTTACAACTTTAGTAATTTTGGAATTTACTTTTTTCTAGGCCAGTTTACTTTGAATTTTGTTATGCTCTTACTATTTATGTAATAAATCTGTTGAGCAGTAAAATTGTTCGCTTTTAGATGATCATTTAGATCAAGTTGGTTTAGTGCATTGCTGGTTCTAAAACTCATTATCAATGACCACCAGTCAAATTTCACCAAGCCCGAGGTAGCTGAGTCAATGCAACTCAGTAGAGACTGAGTCAGATTCAAGTAACGAGTCAACTCAGACTTGACAGTTTATTTGTTTTTCTTTTTCAAAATTCTCATCACTTGGTCTTGTGTACTTCATGCATGAGCCACTGTATGCTTGACAACTTGTTCTTCCTTACCAAGCTTCTTCATGGCTCATTTTCTAAGTCTACTGATATTTTAGTCTTTTGATCTATAATTAAGTTAGAAATTTTAATATTAAAAGATGGTTTAGATGGTTAAGACCATATTTATGGTTGCTCTTGATGTATAAATAAATATAAGCATTTATTTCCCCTTTTTTAAAAAAACTAACATAAGCAATGAGAGGGTTGAAAGACAATTTTCGGAGTGTGGCATCTTTTAGAAGGTTCGTTGAACAGTGTGGATTTAACCCTTCCAAAGGGTCAATAAACCCGGGATATTGCCCCTGTGGTTGTGGGTACTTGGCCTAGGCATGAAATCGGCTCTTCTTGTTGGTGGGTTCCTCATGTTTGTATTGGTTCGGATCTCTTTCTAATTGCTACCATGTATTTTTTTGGAATGGTATTGCCAGGTGATACTGTGATTATAGGTCACATTTTACACGTTTAACTACAATTCAGTAGGATTAGATCTGAATCTGTTAATCATGTATGTGGAAGGACCTATCAAGCTTGTCAGATTCTTTCACTGCTAGGTACATATGTTGTTGAAGTTGATCGTCCATCACTTTCCACCTAAAAGCTGCTTCTGACAGATCTCATTGTGTTGAGACCTGCATTACAGAAAAATTGAGCAGATGCAGAAACAGATTTATTATTCTTGGTGATCAAGCTGGTAACCATGAAACATGAAAAACTAGTTTTTAATGGAACATGATCATAATGATGTGTGAACTATGAACCCAATGCAGTACAATCACTCCCTAATTATCCTAACCATGAATTTTGTGAAGGAGTTAGGTTCACAGATATCCATGTATTTTTATGGATAATTTCTCTGTTCTGGTCAGCTCTCTACTCTATGGTAGTATGGTTAGACATTCCTCTGTAGCTAAGCTTGCTTTTTAGTATGTTCAATTTCTAAATTCCTTTCCACATTTAAACTGGCATCATGTGCTTTCATTGGTGATTGAGAAGCCAAGCCCAGGTAGCCAACAACATTGCCGAACCTTAGTGCTTAAGATGATCTTTATTATTTCAGTTAGTGCTCAGTAGTTGTACATGATGATAAAGGCATGGGAAGGTGGGAAGAACTAGCAAGTAGTGAATGGTGATAATGTAAGATGTGATGATTGCTGTTTTCTGTCCCAGACATCCTGCCTGGATCCATAAAGGAAAGGTAGGGTTGTGCCCTTTAGCAAGTGCATATCAAAACATCCATTTTCGTACATGTAGAGCCTTTGTTCTGGCGATCGAGACTGCCGATCCGATGAGTCCCAATTGATGATGGCTTCAAAGTATCCTGGATAAAAAAAACCATAGCCATTCATTCTTAAACCTTTTTTTCTTTTTTTCTGGATGCTGTTTTCCTCTATGAAGAGATAAAAGAATCTTTCGGTATCAGAGTTTTTTAAGAAATATCCATGGTGGGGCCATGAAATATGTATTGTTGATCTGGGAATCAAGGACCTCACATGAGAATTGGGAGATCACAAACTGCACATTTGCTAAGAGCCACGACCCTCTTAATTCCTCATAGCATGTAGAATAATCAGTATTTACATGGTCAGTAACACAACTTCAAGTCAATTAGAGAGCATCAGCTTAAGGAGCTTGTCTAAGTTGAACAATCTAAATTTATATGCATGAGTCATGACTATCATTTTTTCTCCATCTCAAGCCAGGGACCTTATAATCTGCTGACGAAAAAGTGTTCATGGAAAAACAATTTTTTGTTTATTCTGATGATGCTAGTATTCTAACCCAACACCGTGACACCATGGGTTCTCAGCTTATAACAATTCTTTAAGATGATTGAATGGTACATAGTTTTGAAAGTTACTGTTATTTTTATTTTCAGGAAGGGTATCGGTTGGCATCTTTTGCAGGCATCTGAGCGACTAATATCTCAAATGAAAATTTCTAGAGATGTTTACTTGCACTGCAGAATGATTGACACTGTGCCACTCAACATGTATAAGAAGGCAGGCTACAGAGTCATCAAGACAGACAGCCTCTTCACCTTGCTTACATTCCAGCGCCGTAAGCACTTGATGTGCAAGAAGCTACCAGAATGACATAATCTGCATTTGGATATGGTAGGTGCTCGTGCTGAACCAGCTTCATGAAGGGCTCTGCTGAAGTCTCAGAGGTGGTGTAAAATTGCGAAGGTACAAGCAATGACTGGTTTAACTTTTCTTCTGCCCAAGATGTTATTTTCATCTACGTTCTGCTACTGTTTTAGTTTGATGAAAAATGCGTGTATTACTCACAACAGCTAATGCCTGTGTCAATATTGTTGTATGTGTTGTATGAGTACATTGTATAATTACTTTATAATAATGAGCAACGCATTCTTTTTTTCTTCTATTGAACTTGAGATATTCTTGTAAGACATCTGTTCTTGAATATTGTATAGCACTAATGTTAACTCATCTACTGTTAGTGTTAGGTAAATAATTTCTGTATATAGGAAACCAAGAAGTTCTTTGAATACCTAAATTATTGTTGAAACTCATGTTCTAAATGCTGGGAAAATGGCCGCCAACCCCACCCCACCCCACCCACCCCCCCAAACAAACGACCAGAAAAAAAAAAGAAGTTATGGCCCATATGGCGCACTGGGCCTCTTAGCCTGCATGTCCCTCCTTGTCTCTACAACAACCAAAGTGCATTAGCATTTTCATAAGAGAACTGCAGAAGCATTAATGGCAAGAAAATCCTGGCACTAAAAGGACTCTATTACACCAACAGCTGCCAATCCACCACCAACCCTACCAAACCTGACCTCCCCCACACTCCACCTCCACATTAGTGCAATTTTTTCATATTGAAAATCAGTTTCCAGAGCACACCCTTTTTTTCCCTTGTTCCATCAACCACTTTCGGCATTGAGAAAAAAAAAAGTTCACCTGAGAAAAGTACACCTTTTATTTCCAGTAAACTAATTTCGACAAGGCATTTGTTTCATCCACAGCCTCCAGGCCCCATAATCTAATGATCATTTTGCCTTGCTAGTGGATCAATGGGGATCACTTGTCTTGTTGGTAATAGGGGATATAAGGTAATATGAATAGGGGGTCAATGGTCAATTGAAACACCATTAATTTACATTGTTTTCACACGTTAAAAATGAGTATCGCCTGTGTATCCTCTCAAGTGCACTTCATCTCAGGAAATATGTAAATAATGTTTGGATGTTTTATTGCTGTACTATTTATCTACTCTTTTGCTCCAATAAAAAAATAGAGGGTGGGATTGGTGGAATGTGTACTTTCCTTCTTTTTTTCTTTTTTTTTTTTTTTTTCTTTTTAATGCTCACTTGGTCTAGTTGCCAAGGGGGACAATCTAAACCTAACCGCCCAAGGATCGATCCCTGGATAATATGGTGAGAGTGGGAGTCCTATCCACAGAGGCATCCCAATATTCTCGGATGAAATGTGTGCTTTATTTTCCTAGATGTTTTTCTTCTTTTTTTAAAGAAATGTGCCTTATTTTCCAGATATAGAGCAGGTTGCTCACATGTAATTCAACTATTCAAGGATACCAAAGAGACCGTAGAAGAGAGGCATAATCTAATGGAGATGATCGAAATGTTTAAAAATAGGTAGAACTGATATGAAGAAGCATATTTTGATGAGAAGCTCTATCTATTTCTATTTTGTAAAATCAATTCCTGGGAGACTGCTGCTCTTCCACAAGCCAATTTCACTTGTTTGCCATATAAAAACCATCTAAGATCTCCCTCCTATAGAAATGGCACGTAAGGGGCCTTTTAGTTTGGAGGAAATTCTGACGGGAATTCAGCATGTCAGGAATTTCCTGTCCTTGGAGCATTTGGAATTCCGTGTTAGCCAGATTCCAATATCCCTAACCTTCTAAATTGTCACCTTTGACCTTTGGAATTCTCCAAATTGCAGCTTCCAAAATGTTGTGCTGTATTTGAGCATTTGTCCACTCTTTTGAAGGGTGGAATAGTGTGACCTCATGTTTCTTATCCTGTTTGGGCCTTTCAGAGGGTGGAATGATGTGATCCCATGTTTCTGAGCCTTGTTTGGCAGCCCTTTCGAAATAATCTTGTATAGGCTATCTATGAACTTCAGTGGAGTAAGTTCAGAATGAGCTATGAAATTTGGAATGGGAGTAATGATTCATACTCTTGTTGAGCCTCCCCATTACAGACTTACATTCCAGCATGCATTGTAAGAGGCAATGGAAAAGCCATCTGGACTGAATGGTTTTTTTTTTTTTTTTTTTTAATCCTTAGGCCAAAATCAAAATACAAAATAATAGAACACATGCAAACAAAAAAAAAAAAAACTGCTCAACTAAACAGACTACAAACAGAGACCCACTCAATCCCACCAAAAAACCAAACGTTTGTAAAAGCCCTGATGCAAAAGGTTCCAACAGAATGCATTCAAACTCGACTCAATCCAGCCTCCAGTGACTACAGTCTTCTTTAGAATAAAGGTCGGAGAAGAAACTATTTAGTTCCTCTTTCAAAATGTTCTTTTCTTCATTCTCCATTTACTTTTGAGTTAGATACAAAATTCTGTTACCACTTAGCATTTTTAACTGCTGCTATGCTCTGAACTGGGGTTTATTCCCACCCAAACAACCTCTCTTCATGACTGGTGGTCTACCCAAATATCACTGTTGGATTGAATTGTGATGATACAATCAACCCACAAGTTGTAATTAACTGTTGAGTCAATCCAATCGTCTGCATCACTTAAATTTGGGCCATCGCCAAGGTTACCTTAATGAGAAGTGAGCTTCACAGTACAAATCTGATTTGCCAGCAACATATTCAGGACATTTTGAAGAACAGGTAGACTGTGAGGTCAGACTGAAAACATAAAAATCAGAGGGACAGGTAATTTTCATCAAGGCCAGGCAAATAAAGGGGTTGACTGGTTGAGTCTTGCCAACCTTTGGAATATAAAGAGAACGAAAGGTGAAGAACTGAAGATAGTGGGAGTAGGTTCATTCTCTCCTTGGAGTTTATTCTTTTCCCCAATAAAATACCAAATGCATTAAATTAGAGAGGAAATGAGTTTTTCAATGCCCACTTTACCCTCCTTTCCACCGATTCAAACACCAAGAAAGAGCTTTTACAAACACATACATATGTCTCTAATTTATGTATATCATACTCTACTGTATGAAATTAGGCCCTTCTCCTTGTGAACCTATCCACTAGTCCGTCTTCTGAAACTAGGCCCCTACAGAATGAGCTAAAAATTATTGAAATTCTGCTCCATTACTTCTGTTAATGATATGAACCACCTGTGAGAGGTATGGTTTTCTAGTAAAATAATATGGAAGAATACCAATGCATCTGCTGTCTGCATGTCTTCTGGGGAGCCAAATAATCACCTTAAATGGAAAAAAAAACAAAAAACAGAGAGCATAGCAAACAAGCATATAAAGATAAAAATATATGATTGCTCAGTAAATATATTGGTTCAGAACATCAATAGCATGATCTTTAAGCTTATTCTTTATTCATTTGAGATAATACAGTTTACAAAAGGTCCTTAAAATAAAATATGTTGTCTCCACTTTCAAGTTCAGGCTAACAATTTCAATATGCCTGAGTATCTCTAAAGCAATGTGAACCTCTCATTCTCAAAGAAAGTGAACTTGGCTGTATGAGAGTTTAACTGTCTAGTGCTTTTATATTGGTCGAAAATATCAACTGGAGCTCTTTCACACATTCTACCATTGAAGGTCTGTCACTGCTCTCAGAACGCACACAGCGTGAGGCCAGGTTTGCAAACATCACAATCGACTCCATGGTGTATGAGCTCCTGCTCATCTCAGGGTCTATAACCTTACGCAGCTTCTTTCGATCATTCAATATATGCCGAACCTGCATCATTTTTCAGCAGCGTTTTATAGGTTTTGACCGTGTCCTCGTTGAACCAACTAAATGGGTAGAATCTTTACCTGTAGTACAAGGTTCTGATCGGTGGGTCCCTGGTTCAAGTCCACTGCTCTGCGGCCAGTCAACAGCTCAAGCAGAACAACTCCAAATGCATATACGTCGCTTTGCAAAGTAAGCTTTCCTGTCTGGCAAGAGGATACAGTGAAGAATCACATCTTTTTTCCTGATATAGATAACTCCCAGATGAGGGTATCCCAACAATTGGCTTAATGGCCAACCAAGAAATGGTTTAAGAGAGAAATTAGTGGGTCAAAAACAATGGAAAAAAGGACAAATTTGTTGGATAGAGACCTTCCAATGCCTCTCTTTTTTTCTTTTTTTTTTGTCTTTTTTGTGTGTGCATGGGACATCTTAGTGGGGACGTCATATTGGAATTGAATCATGCGTCCCACCCTACAAGCTGAAGACCTGAAGAGATGGTGTGGATTCTCCAGGATGAGCCACACATAATTCCATGTCTGCCTTTTCCATGAAAGCTGGCCCAAGAAAGCTGTTTCTTGCTTCACCCAATGACCAACCGCAGCTTTTTGGCTCTTTTGCAAATGAATGGCCTCGACATTGTCTTTAATCTATAAGACCACATGAAACAATGGCTCAGATATCCTCAGCTTGACTTTTTCTCTCTCTTTATGCATGGGAAGAGATAGGTGTCTCACGTCAATATATTAAGAGGAGAGGGCCAAGAGTTCCTACTTGAAATATTGTGTTTACCAAACCCATCAAAGAAAAAGCTTCAAGATGGGTCTCCTCATTTTTCATATTTCTTTAACTTAGTTAAAGAAACCTTAAGTTTCTCTATGCAAGCCAACAACATTGCCAGTAAGGAAAAGTTTCTCCTACAGATTGATGGCCCCCCAAGAAAAAGGAGTAGGCCAAAGAGGAAATAGATGGAAGTAGTAAGGATAGACTTGACGAAGTGCAATCTATTAAAGGATTTCACCCAATTGACTCTGAAATTGCGAAATAGAATTCATGGAGCTGACCTCACATAGTTGGGACAAGGCTTTGATGATGAGTTAAAGAAACCCGAAGTGACTAGAATGGATAATACAAATTTTGGAAAAATCTTAATAAACCCCACTGTCAACTAGGGAATGCGGGCAGCCTTACAGTTAGATAATAATTCTGACATGTGTATCTATGGGCTGATGATTTCAGTTGCCCTCTAAAGAGTGTGGGATCTGATCACAAGCTTAGCACTAGTACCTAAAAAAGAAGAGCACTTGATGATTCCTTCTCATATCCTTGTAACTGTTCTATAGTGTAACCAATATGGAGAATAATTAACAATAACAAACCAAACCAAACCAAACCAAACCAAGCCTTTTCCCACTAGGTGGGGTCGGCTATATGGATTTGACGACGCCAATCAAATCTGTTTAGGGCCATGTCCTCCGTTAGATCCATGTAGGCAAGGTCATGTTTAATAGTTTCTTTCAGAATAATTAACAATAACACTTGTAACTTAATCAATGTGAGGGAATGATTTGGGAAGCCTGGAGATTTTAAGCTCAACAGCAAAAAATTGTCTGTTAGAAGTGATGGTATAGGTGGAGGCCCAATCCACTGTAACCCATCCCATATGTCCATAGTTTCACATGGGGAAACAACATTGCATAACATATATACAAATAATATCAAGATCTGACCTTCTCTACACCAAATTCCTAAGAGCACCCCATATATTTCTAAACCACTAGCTTTGAACAATATACTATATGATCTCAAAATATAATTATGCAATTTAAAGTCTCTGCTAAGGCCCCATTTCTTTCCTAGAATTTCTGGAATTCATGTCTGGTGGCTGTCTAGGATTTTCAAATGCTGGAATTCTGAAATGCTACTGAATTCTGTCATTTATGAATTCCCTGTCATTGATGCCTGAATTCCTATTTGAGAATTCCTAAATTTCTGAATTTCCTGAATTCCCTGTTTCATAACTAAAAGGATTTCTGATTAGAATTTTACTCCTGTATGCATTGCTATATACCAATTTAACCCATCAATATATTTTTACAAGTCAATACGCAAATGTGTTTAATACTAATGATAAGATGCAGGACTCAATGTTGGGCCCACTTTCAAAATTCAAGAAGCAAAAAAGGAAATACAAAATCTATGCAAACCATAACCAAATTGTTTAGTTGTGGCTTTCTTCCTGTTGCATTAATGGAAGAGATTGGTGGTGTTGTTTGCCATTGTAATTACGAGTTCAATGCACGGGCATCTAATCAGAGTCATTATGAGAGGTTATATTGCTTGAACAAGTGATGAAAACCAACCAACCCTATGCACTTTGGTTTTTGGTTGCAAGTTTGGAACTTGCATGTGACTTTCCCTTCCCCTTTCTGTACATTCTCCATTCAAAAAAGAATGAAAACTTTACGCATTGAAATTTATTCATCCAAAAGAAAGAAGAATCCTAGAACTTGAAGGGAAAGGTACAGACCTTACTTAGCCTTTAATTAAGAGTTGAAAAGAAAGACGACTGTTTGGTTTGTGTGGTGGGTTAAGACTTGAGAGGGACATGATTGGCTCTATCCCTCAAGACATGTCTTAGATTACATTACTTAAACAAAATAAGCTCATTTTTCAATCCAAGACCATGATCAGTAAGGTAAACCCAAAAGGTACACTGCTCACAACACTACACCCATGTGACACACATTGCAACAGAAATCTGGTCAGTAGTGGACCACAGGTGTACTGTACAGGACAGTCCACATCCAGGGCCTTAATCAGGATCCCTGAGTCAACTTTGATTATCCCTGACCATAGGCATAATTCACTTAGCATGATCATTGCTATGATAGGATGGATGGTGGATGGAAAAGATTTTACAATGGTAGGAGTAAGAAATAATGACCTGCCAACTCAAATACAAACCACCCGTAACTGAAGGTTGATGGGTGTCTCTCTTTCTCTCAAACTTTTTTTTTTCTTAATGTGTGTTTGTATGTTTTGACTCTCTCATATCATAGCATGCCAAAAGACAAAAAACAAGTTCTGGTTTTAATATTATAATATCTCCAATTAGATCTGAGATTTGTTGCATAAATTACTTATTTAAGCATAGCCCTTTCTATCTCTTAAGCCTTTTTTACAAAAGACAGATTTCTGGTGGTTCTGCCCTCCATTTGTATTTTTTTTTTTTTAAGTGCAATGAGTTCTGTCCCTACTCATCCCACATCAAAGATGCGCCCACCTAATCAATAGTCAGGATCTCCAGAGTTCTAAGGCGCAGGACATGATAAACACTTTAAAAGGCAATTTGCATTGTAAGCCACCTATAAAAGATCAAACCTAGAACCATGAATTCTTCATTTTTGCCTCACCCCACCTCACATTAACATCAAGAGATCCCATTAATGGAAAAAATATATATAACCCACCAAAAATACAATATGAAAAGGCATGATTATAAAGAAATTAAACACACCCAGATTCAAAATCATCAATATAGCATAACAACCCACCAAATATCAAGAAACAAACAAACAAAAAATACAGCACCTTATCACAAAAAAAAAAAAGGGTATTGGAATACAACAACCAATAATCAAGTAAGAAAACAGCAAGAACAAAATCAAGCAAGAAGTGGGTGATTATAGTGAAATTCAATGAAACTAAGAAGATGGGTTTGTGGGGTAGAGGGGGAAACTAGAGCAGCAGGAGGAGGAGGAAGGGTGGTGACTTCAGAATGGTGGAGATGGATCTAGAGAGGAATCGCCCCTTCCCAAACCAGCTTCTGGGCTTGCGTGCCAATTTCCATCTCCTCGGCGTACAGTAGGCCGTACGATCAAAGAGCTAGAAGGAGAAGAAAAAAGGATTGAAACTTCTCTGGCCTGGAACAAGTTGGTGCCTCACAAAAAAAGATACAACAACCCTCTTTGAGACCTCTTAATCTAGCATTGGTTTACCTCATACACAAATCCCCTCCTCTTATCATCCTAGATCCAAACCTTCATCATGCTAGAAAATAGATAACAAGGAACGCACGGAGCGTAATGCCTAGACAATGAACAAAAACAGGAACACTTCTGCAACAATCTCCAGACCCACTTTGCATATTGTCAAAATAGATAACGTTTGGGAGATCAAAAATAAATATCGAGACCCGGTCTACATATCAAAAAATCTCTGAGACCCAAAGATAATATTGTCAGATCCATGAAACAGATCTAGTTAGATCCACTCGGATCTAGAGATTTTTTTAGATGGAATGGAGCAGGAGAAAATTAACCAAATCTGGTTTCCAATCATTCTCCATTTTCATCTCCAAACTCCAAACCCTCTAAAAAAATACCATCAAAACGGAAGAGAAAAGAGGGGGAAAAATCACAGGAATCATCTCAAAGCTTAGAAGAAGAAGAAACTGACCTTCTTTCTCCTTGTCGTGGCCAGAAAACCAAGATCCGTCACGACCGTTGGAGTACCGGAGAGCTCTCTCGGAATTCTTGCGATGGTGGGTTTTTGGAATGCTCGATGGAGAGATGGGTTTTGGAAATGCTTGCTTTTTGGCATTTGTAAATGTTGGGGTTTTGGAATGCCAGGTATTCTTGCCAAGAAACGCTGGATTTCTGACAAGAATTCCGGATTTCTGTTAGAAATTCCGGAAACGAAACAGGGCCAAAGTATCAAAACACGACGCTTTTTTCCCCTTCTATTGGAAGTATTGTTTTCTTCTTAATCCAATATCAAGGATAAATAAATAGGTGTAGGTGGGAGGTAAACAATGAATAATGCACATCAAAACAATTAATTAGGTAAATCCTAGATTTCTCCATAGAATAGTGAATAACAAATTTGAGCAAAAAGGAGTTAATTAAGCTGATAGCATCTCCATGACTCCATGTGCTTTAGAAACATAATCTTAACAATTAAGAGATACTTTCTTCACACAACCCAGTCCATTAGAAGACACACTCAATGGCTGGATGTAACTGTAATGGCATCATCCTGATAAGGAAGATGCTGCAGAACATGTACAAAGTATTTTGCATGGTCTATATATTTCCAATTCCGACCTTGCAGTTTCATAGGAAATCTTGAATAGTCTGATAGTATGTAGTAAAAAATAAATACATGATGTGTATGGAATATTACATCAGCATTCAAAGAAAATACGCTGTTTGAGTACCAATGAAAAGTAAAAAAGAGAAAAGCATATGTGGAAAGACAACATACCGATGTATATTCAGGATCAAAATAGCCAAAAGTTCCCTGCACTCTCGTCGTTACATACATTTCCTGGCCCTCGGGCATCAACTTAGCAAGGCCAAAATCTGAGATCTGATAACAAGAGAAAAAGGCATCACAGATGAGCCCAACAAATTGCATAAGAAAATGTCTCAAAAAATTCCCCTTCTTAGAAAAAAAACATAAATTGATGAGAGTAAATGGAATACAGAGAGGAAACTAAGTGCTGTCGGTAGATGAAAATACCAATTGATAGGCTTCACAGGGTGAGAGGTCAAATTAATCAATGATGCAAATTGCAAGCACACTTTTGGTTTGAGACCCAAACACGTCAGTACCAAAGTAGACAGGCAACTATGCAAATGTGGGTTCTGAAGGTACAATATGAGGTCTAGAAGTTTTGAAAAGCTACAAGGAACAGAACTGAGAATGTTCAATTGAATGTTCAATTGTTGGTCACACTTGATCATAGATTAACACTGATCATTGAAGAGAAACAAAGGCAGAACAATGCAAAAGGAAATTTAGCATAAAAAATGCTGATACGCTCCGAAGCAAAATGTAGCTGACAACTTGCGGGCTCCTGCATGCATAATTTTGCGCTTGATTATCCATTTCAGATTATCAATTGCTTGTACAGGTTCTCTCAAAGATATAATGTGACAATTAATGGAACCTTATTGAGGATTCACTATTTGAAGGCTCTAACTGGGTTTAAATATTATGACAACCTTTTTTTGTTTGTCTGAGTTTCAAATTGTAATTAAGCTTTTATGGTCAGTATCCTGGCGAATGTGTCAAAAAAGAAAAAGAAAATATTTCAAGGGGAAAGAGCTCTGCCAGGTTTTATCATGGATAAGCTTCATTACTCAATTATCAAGTGGACTCTAATCCTAGACCCTTTCGAAGGTGTGTCAGCTGATCTCCTTGATGCTGGAAAGGGTCACAGCAGAGCCGCAGAAGGCTACTTCTTCAAGATGGATCCCACCTCCAAAATGGGTGCTTTGGGAGTCCTGGAAGAGCAGGGGTGGAGGCATAAGGAACTCTCTTAGCTTTCTCAAGCCCCGTAAGTATGGTAGATAAGGCAGTGGTGAAGGCAATTCTTTTGGGTCTGCTTGAAACTCTAAAGACAGACCGAACTAGGCTTATAATTGAGGGTGAGTCTATAAGTGCTATCAGGTGGGCAAAATGTCAACTTGTTGTGCCTTAGCGTTTAGCGTATGTGGTAGAAGAAATTCAAGATTTTCTTTGGAATAGTGAGTTGTGAGATATCTTTCTCGTATTGTGAAAAGTGCTCATGGGTAGCCTGATTCTTTTGCTAAGGAGGGAAATCCAAACTGACTATCCTTTTCGTGTCATAGTTCTGAGGGATTTTGCTCTTGGGCAAGGCTGTGTTCTGAGTGGTTGTCTTTTTGGACCTCACATTGGAGGTGGCCTGTTATACAGCCTCTCAGTATATTCATTTTTTGCATTTTATGTTTATGATATATATATATATATATATAGATATGTATATGCATTCATCATTGAAGAAAAAAAGATAAATTAGTTATTAGGATAATTAGTTATTAGATTTAGCGGGATGAAAGGATGAGAATTCGGTTTAGATTTAGTATTATAAAAGGTTCCTTTACTTTGTATTGATTTGATTTAATAAAATTATGGAATTGTTATGCTCCAAGGTGGATAACTGTTCATTTTGTTGCTAGTACCTCTCTTCTTGCATGATTTATACATAAAATTATTTAGTTTATATTTATTGTCAATCAATGTTGATAAGATCATGGCCCTTGTGCATCAACTCAGTATCCAGTAACTTCATCCTTGGTGTTGGTGATAATCAAGACAAGAAATCATGATATTTGAAATCGGAGAAATGAACCATGTGCTGTGGACTGCATGGCCTTGAGTTCTGTTTACCCATTTGGCACCCACTCTGTTGTTTATTTCAAATAGTATCCAGTTATGCATGAAATGGTAAATAGTTACATGCTTTTCGAGTTTTTAGAAACCCTAGCAACAGTCATGTTGAGAGTATGTAACAGCTGAGTAGCTGACTATTATATCCTTAGTTTAAAGAGATATCAACATATCTTTTTTGTATCAGCCATTTTGTTAATTATTTGAGATTCCTAAATGTCCTCGGAGTGTTTTATACAAGGACCATTTCCTCACTTTTTTTTAGCACTCTTGAAAGAATTTATGTGCCTTTGTTCTTCATGAGAGAAACATAAAAAAGGCTTGCTTACTTAATTCAAGTCATCTTCATTGTCTGGGTGCTAAAAAAATTAAGAGGAGGCCATTGTATCCTGGGCATACCAAATCATTTACACCAGTAGTTGGGGCACAACGCAACAATCTATAAAGACAACATTCTTGAAATCCATTTTGGAATTAAGATTTGTTGTCCAACTCCTTTCTCTAAGATCACAATTTACATATTTCAGCTTTATTTTTTAATAATGTTTTATTTTTTGCGACTATCATCATGGTCTCTAACCCTATAGAAGAGTTAAAAGTGTCTATCTTTTGTCGAACCAGTTTTAAACAATGGCAGCAAAATGTGATACCATTTCACTTTTTCGAAAGCTCCATGACCTAATAGAGGAAGAGAACAGGTATACAGGTCTGCTATCATGAAGGAAGTGGGAAGAAGATTATACTTGCATACGACTGCTGAATTATCTAGATGATCCTCATTAGGACATATAATTCAAACTCACAACCGCAGAAGAGTAAAAAGATACCTTAGAAAAGAATATTTGACTTCTGGATAGAAAGAAATATACGATCGAGAAATTTCTCAAGTTTTAGATAGATGAAAAATGAGACCCGTCCCAAATGCAAGAATTTCAAAGCAAGTGCATGAAGTAAAAGTCAGGAAGCATCAATTTTGGAGGAGCAAGTCCGAACGGTTAGCAACTTGGCATAATAAAATGGCTTCAACTATCATGGGAAGATTACGGAACCTTCATGTAGCACAAACACAAGGAGCTGAGTATGGAAAGATCTCGTACTCTTATCTTCATAGCAGGCAAGAACTTGTGGCAAGAAGACGAGAGCAAGAACTTGAGACAAGGGCTAACTTGATCGAGTTATCACCCTATCGGGAGAACCATGACCATAATCATCCAAGTGCATTTTCACTTGTCAGCCACCACCACCATTGCAACTGAAACAACCAGAAGAACTCCAGCCAACACCTAAAATCTCAGTCCCACTCAAATCCCTTGACTGAGGGAAAAGAATAAGCTAAGATTACTAAGGATAACATGCAATAAGGTGCAAAGGAGTAATAGGATTATTTACTCCTTAGTCAATAAGATGTTCCACATGACTATCTATTCCCAGTGATTTGGAATGAAAACTGCACCTGTGAGGTTGGTGATCTTTGCAATGTACACAAAAGGATTCTTAGTTCGGGTGTTCAACTTTCATCGTTAGTTAGTTTCTGGAGCAATTTTCTACATTTCTTACCCCAAGTTCGGAAAGAGGCATAGATGTTTTTGGGTATCTTGTTACATTTCTTCTTCTTTTTTAAAGTGATTAAAACCATTACATTTCATTTTCTTCAATTATATATATATATATATAGAGAGAGAGAGAGAGCAAGAGAACGTTCTATTTTATTTTTTCCTTACTTTTGCTTCAAAATTTGCACTCAAAAGTACGTTTGTGGATTTAAAATCTCTATGAACAATAGGTATGCCAACTGCCGAACTGGAGTGGAGATATGCTAGCCCTCTTGCTGCTCCAAGTGCTATTTTGAGTCTCAAAGGCCAGCCCATCTTAATTTCACTAATTCCTAGATCATTAATAAATAGAAACTGTAAGTTTAAACAATAATATTTGGATAAGCAAATGCATCATCAAAGAGTTCCATTCATCTAAAAGAACTGTAATGTAAAATCCAACCATTTAGATGATCTTGAAGGTTCCCGTTGTGCATAAACTCATATACCAAGAATCGATGTTTCCCATCAGCACAATAACCGATCAAGGGAACTAGATTTGGATGGTCCAGTCTGCTCAAGATGTCAACTTCTACTCGAAACTCCCGTTCACCTTCAGCAGCTTTAAATGGTGGAAGTTCCATTTTCTTTATTGCCACAACCTTCAAAATGCACAAACAGAGGGATAAATAATAAATTAGATGTAAACAGTCAAAACCACAAGAAAGGTAGTAGATATTACAAGAACAGAGACAAGCATTTAACCTAAAATTTTTAACTGCCCACACAAATCAACATTCAAAATGCACGATATATGGTAGTAAATAAGACTATCAATCTGAACAGCACAAAGAAGCTAGTGGCGATTAAGAAAGTTAAACCCAAAAACCACTTTAACTGTTTGCAGATTATTTCTAAATCTTTCCTAAGAAACCCGCCGCCCACACATACCGTAACCCCCACATGGGCACAAATTCAACCATCTAATAACCCATGAGAGAGATAAAATAGGCTTCAAAAACATGTCCCCATAAACAGACATCATTATGCCAAAAAAGACATTAAAAAGCCACAATATGATCAATTATGGCCTATTATTACCACAGTAGACTGAGGGCCTTTTCAGGCTTCCTGGTTCTAAACTTGGCACCTGAGAAGGTTCAACAGGATAAGATTGAAAATCTCAGTGCTACCACCCCCCGCCCCACATAAACCACCCCCAATCGCCCTCCGCTAGAACTGAGCACCAAAATCGCAAGTAGTTTATTCAGTCTTGCTATGGGATTTCACAAAAACTGGAAACTACTTAAGTGGAAAATATTGGTTTTCTTCCTTCATCTTCATCATAAAAACAACAACTTATCCCATCAGTCTGGAGTAAGCAAAAGAGTTCTGCACTTAAGCTCATCACTAAAAGAATTTAAAAAAATACCCCTCCAACCAAGCTAAGACCACAGAAACCTTTCTATAAGCTGTGAAGAAAATAATCTGTGTGTGTGTGTGTCAAGAGTGAGTTAAGCACGTCATCCTTCTATGGGTAAGGATACACCTACTCATCTTCATTGTAATGAAACCCATCTACTTACAGTCACCTTCCTGAGTTGTTAATTTCTTCCTATTGTTAAGTATACACTTGCCCCACATTAGATCAAAATCAGTGCTGATCACTGATATTAATTCGGGCATAAAAAAATGGGGTTGAGCGATAATTGTCATGATCCACATCAAATTTAGTTTCATATTTCCTTGCTGCCTTACATAAAAGCAAAGAACAATTCATTCTGCTAAGGGTTCAAAATTCTAATTGCTTGAGAGTTGGTCATATCTGACACAAATACAGCGGTAACAGAATGCACTCATAACCAATTTTGAAGTATGTTCATTGTACCCACAGGCGATCCAGCAAATGCAAAAAATATATACAAATTTAGCATAAACTAAATCTAGGGGAAGATTAATCATCCAAAGTATTAACTCCTGAGAAAAGAGCATCCATTGATAATTGAAGTGAAGAAACAAGAAACAAAAATGCATGATAGAGCATGATTTATCGTCGCGGGATGCAACTCTCACAGGCAGTCTTGCTGTAAACATGTAACAAAGCTATTTATTAACATACCTCTCCGGATCGCAAAACACCACGATAAACCCGACCAAATCCTCCTTTTCCAACCAAATTCTCTTCGCTGAAAGAACATGTAGCTTTCTCCATTTCCTTGAGTGTGAATACAGATGACCCATGAGGCCTTTTTGAAGGTGTATTTTGATCTCCAAGTTGCCAATACTCAACAGGCTTATATGTCCCTGAAAACCATGCATCTAGTTGACTTAATTAAGAATTCTACTGCACAACATCAAGAAAATGCTCATGTAGGATGAATCAAGAAGTAGTTTTTACAAGGAAAACCAGATAATGCAGAGAAATTGGCTTACATGATTCGTTCTGATCATGCGATTTGCTTCTCCGCCGTTTGTTCCACGCCGAAACAAAACCAAAAGGCATAATGTCCCTCCAAACACTCCAATTCGGCGGATAACCAGATACAGTTGTCGATGTTTGAGAAACAAATAAGCAGTTCTAACTTCTAAAATACACAAGAACCTAACAATTTCAATTGCCCAATTTCTCTACGCCTCAAAAGCACTCATATCACAAATCCTCACCAAATACCCCCCACAAAACCAGAATCAAAGAAAACCCCATTTATTATACAATCATGTCATCCCCAAAACCACCAAGAAATGCAATCAGTTAAAATAAATGATACCCAACAAAAAAAAAATCAAAGAAAACCCTTTTGGCTAAAGATTCTTAAAATGAAAACATTGTATTCAATTTATCTTAAAACAGTAACTGGGGGATTCCAGAATATGATATATATGAAGCAGAAACAAGAAGAAGAGAAAAATGATGGTGTAGGAATCCTGTCAGGAGTACGTAGAAAGGACGTGAAGTGAGAGAAATTGAAAACCACACAACAACCCATGACACCAACTACCCTGAAACATTCTGAGAGAAGTAGAAGAGAGAGAATAAAAATTACAATAGGAATGCTTGAAGAGCAAGGGAAGGAAGAAAGTGATTGGTTGGAGAGCATTTTAGCAAGGAAAGTGTATTGCTTACCTCAAGGAGAAGAAAGTTAGATGAGTGTGTGTTTGTGAAGGAAAAGGCAGAGAGTAGAGGAGCTGTAGTAGCAGTGTCCTCCATTTTTGACTGACAGAGAGAGAGAGTAGCCGTTGGTGGGACGTTCTCAATCAATCACACATGACCAGTTCCCACCAAAATTGAAATGGGCCCTTGCTCCCTCTCTAGAAAAATTAAATCACCTTCCAAAGGGCTCAAATTTGGATCTGATGAAGATATCACACAGACGCACACAGGTGGAATGGGACCCATCTTTTTGAGTGGGTCACTATTGAAGTGAAGGGGATGGATATAAATTGTTGGTCATCTGTCCATACTTAGTGTGTAAGGGTGGCTCAAATGATGAGTCACTGTATAACATCAAATGGTCTGTATCAAGGAAAGAAAGAAACAAGGGAAAAAAGAAGGAAGAATTTAGATTTTTCCTGCAATTCCAATAAATACTCTCCAAAGTCACCTGAAACTTATAAACACTGGTCCCCACACTGACTTCAAGAATTTTAGAACATTTATTTCTTTTGAAGATTTCTTTCTTCTGAGCTTGTACTGGACTTTCAAAAGGTTGGATTGTAGAAAAAGTAAAAGAGGAAAAATAGGGGGTGCAGAAAAGTAAAAGAGGAAAATAGGGGGGGGGGGGGGGGGTTGTTTTCTATAGGGGCTGCCAGGGCCATGCCCCCCTCCCAAATTGCGGGGAGGGGTAGGTTTTCGACCCCCCTCCTAAATTGCGGGGAGGGGTTGGTTTTCGACAGGGGCGGAACTAGGGAGGGGCTGCCGGGAGCCATGCAACACCCCCACCCACCCACCCACCCTTAATTGCAAAAAAAGCCTTTTAGATTACTTAAAGTTTAAAGCACCCCACAAGAAATATTTTATTCACAATGGCCCCCCAATGTCCATATCCTGGTTTCACCCTTGGTTGTCAACATTTTTTTTTAAAACTTTTTGGCCCCATATCCTATCATAGGAACGATGTATTTCACATAATAGGTTAAATCCCATGATATTATAGGACTGTCCTATGATGTCACGGCTTTTATGCAACATCTTAGGGAAAAAAATTCGAAATAATAAAACCTGAGAAATTGTTGTCAGATGTATATTTACTTTTTTACAAAATGTCTTTTTTTCGTGTTATGTAAACAAACAAATTCGCTTGTTATTTGCATAAAGTGTGATACAAAAGCTAATGAATCCCATGATATCATGGGATATGACTTTAAAAAGTTTTAAAAATAATGTTGACTAGAGTCAAGCGAATATGTTGACATTATCTAGATTTTGGTCAAGAAATTAGAAAAACTGAGTTTAAGGAGGACTAATATGTCAAAATCTAAAAAAATAAAAATAATCATTGCATATTCTATTATGCTACCAGTCAAATTACATTTGAATCATATGAAGTAAAAATCTTTAAAAAGTCGGAATGATTAAACTTATACAAAAATTACTCTATAATAGTACCCTTCCTTCTCTTTGAGTCTGTTTCACATTTGAGTCATTTAAAGTAGAAATAGGTACACAGACATGCTGAGCTTATGCAAGATCTCTTTTCTGTGTGTAATTAGACTACCATTTCATTTCATAGAATTCTTATCCTTCATAACATTAGAAATTTTCATAGTGATGCTCGATTAATATTGAAAATAAGTATATTATCATCATAGAAGAATATATATATAAGCCCTTATTTTCAAAAAATAAAATACACATTTATCAAATTCATTGATTATAAGGTCATGTGATAAATTACTTAATCAAATTCTCATGTGGTTGATTTCTCATGTCCTTATTTAGGTGCTTGTTTTAAATCATAAATTGATTTTAACTAGTTTTACAAACTTTATCTTTATCTAGGAGCAAGAAAGCTTGCAAGTTAATCCATATAAAACTTCTTCCCCTTAATCATCATTTAGAAATAAGATTCTTGCATCCATCTGATGTATCTTCAGGGTTATCAATAGATGACAATGCAAATAAAGTTTTAATCCGTAGATATTTTGGCTATAGGTGAATCAAATAAAATCTAGAGTTTCTTCTCTTTGTATTCTTTTGGCTATCATCCTTGCCTTGAACTTTTTTATTAACTGATTTATTCTTAATTTGCTTTTGAAAATCGACCTACAACCTAAAATTTTAGATCATAATGATAAACTAACTACTTTTCAAGTTTCAATATTATTCATAATGGAAGCAATTTTATCATCTATGGCCCCTTTTCAGAAAGTCACATCCTGTGATCTCACAGTTCCATTAAAGCACATAGATCACCTTCTCCATTACATACAACTAATATTTTTTGATGTTTCTACAACTAGTCTCTTCACTAAAAACACAAAAGAATCAGAGCTAAAGGTTGTGATTAGGGTATTTTTCAGGGCATTTTGCTCCTCAGATTTACTAGGTTCATCTAATAACATCAGTTTACTATGTTTTGATAATTGTTTCTTTACAATCATCATTCCAATAAGGTAACTAAGATCCCAAATATTTATTTCACTTCATCAATGCTTTTAAACAAGTGCGTATAGTTGAGATTAAAGAAATCTTCTACAAGTGTTATGAAGTATCTTTTCTACTTGCTTATCAAGGTTTACTCATATTTCGTTTAATACTATCAATGAGCTATAAGATTTTAGTACTTGTTTTTTTTCAAAAAATGGTTATTATATTTTTTTTATAGGTAAGTGGTATAAATAGATACGGGATTACCTATTTGCACAAAGATCGATCCCTGGGTGGTTGTGTGAGATGAGAGGCATCCTCAGTTTTCTGTTATGAAAAAGCTTTAGTTTTCATGCAACTTTGACATTTATCATTCATATCAATAATGCTTTAGGAATTAAACATATTTTAACTATAATATCTATGCTTGCAAAATGATAATATCTATGCTTGCAAAATGAACCTTCCTAATCTACCTTGTCATATAAAAACAAGATTCAGCAATATAATCGATCAATAGCATAAAAGAAGCATTATTGCTGATAATATTTGGGTTTGAACCTCCTTTCCACAGAACAATTAGGGATCAATCTCTACATGCAGCGTTGATAGTTTGGGACTTGAATGGGTGTGGGAGCAAAGCTTAAAAAAAAAAATAAAGTTTTTGCAAATCTCAAGTACATGCAATACATTAATAAGACTAAAAATCTTGTTGTGCATTTGAGCTGTATAACATTTCCGTTGCCTATAATTTTCAAAGTTGATGAGTTTTCAGTGTAAATAGATTGCTCATCTTCTATTTCCTTATACCTCTTAAACTTGATAGGTCATTTGTAAATAGATTACTTATCTTCTATTTCCTTGTGTGGACCTACCAATCTTTGTCACTACCAATATGTTTGCCTCAACAATGACCATGATTAAAACGTTGTATGGTAGCATTTTTCTTAATTAGTTTTCCCTTTCTTGTATTGTCGATGGTCACTTTTAAAGTCACCTGCTGGTTTCTTATGATGGAAGTAAGCATATATTTCTGATTTTTTTATTATTATTATTATTTTTATTGTGATCCTAGTTGCATTTATTGATATTGCAAGTATTTTTGTTAATATGTGACCATGTAGAATGTTTACCACTAGAAGTTTTTGGGGAAGCCATTGCTAAAAAAATTACCTTTAAGTTCTATTATATCCCAAAGGGGCTTTATGTAAATTAGGGTGGCCATGGCCCCTGCCCGCCCCCTAGTTCTGCCCCCGCATGTAACCTTAGGGAACAGTCTTAGCTCATCAAAATCGGACAACCCTCAAGCCGGATGCCTAAAAAGGTCCAAAGGCTGGGCTGGTGAGGGATACCTTGGGTCATAAAAAAAAATCATTTCACATTTTTTTTTCTTGTATTGAGGCCTAGACTCTTATTTGACTTAAAGGTTAAGGTTTTTCGGTTTTTTTTTTTTTTTTTTTTTGAATGATCCTGCTCTAATGAAGGTAACTTGTGGATGATGCTGGCAATAATGACGGATTTCTTGATCTTGCTCCCTTATTTTTTAAATTGACTGAAAATATTTTGAAAATCATACACCTAGTTCAAGATTAGTCTATTGTTATTCAATCTAAGAAATAAACAATTTCTTTTTTACCAGCTTCATGAATCCTAAATTTTTGATTTAAAGTATCCCAAATCTGCTTCACCATATCGATCTCTTCATACAGTTTGAAGATTGAGTTTACATTGGCAACAGGAAGAAGAGTGAAAACTAATTCCGTGTGATTATGAAAATTCTTTGACAATTTGATGAAAGCGCGCTGGATCTTGATTCCCATGAGAAGTGCAGGTTGGATAGATCCAATTAGTAGAAGAATGGTTTAAGATGATTCAGGACTTAACATGACTTTGATGAACAAATTAAAAAATAAAAAAGACTTAGATGAACAAATCATCCTAAGATTGTCAATTTTGGTGTTCTCAATTGTGCAAAAATCACAGATGATTGGTTAAGGCATATATATTATGGTATCCCTTTCTTTAAAGATAATTTTGCTTTCCAGAGATGTTCAAGATGTCTCTGTTCATAGTAATAGAATACCCTGCCTCAAAGTCGGCACTAAAAGGAGAACAATGCCCGCTTGTTTTTGTCATATATATTCAACTCTTTTTTAGAAGAAAGTTCTCTTCATTGTGAAATTCATGAACTGTTATGAGATATGGATCTTAAATAGGTTTCTTCCTTTGTATTTGTACACACATAATGAGATAGTTAGAGAAAGAAGATTAGAGGGAGAAGATAGACATAGTTTTCTATTATCTCATTACGTGTCTACAAATACAAGGGGAAAAGCCTATTTATAGGCAAAGTAACCTCATAAGAGATAACCATAATTCTAATCCTAACTCATCTTAAGTAGGCATCTACCCAAGATCTATATCTTATAACACTCCCTTTCGGACCACCATTTAAAGACATCTTAAGTGGGCATCCATCCAAGATCCATATCTCATAACACTCCCCCTTGGATGACCACCATTCAAAAACAGTCATTAAAAACCTTGCTAAGAAAAACCCAATGGAAAAAACTAAAGCGAAGGAAAAAAGAGTACAACATTCTTGCAGATTTTTTTTATTAATTTCAATGAAAAAAAGTTAATGGCTATTTATAAAATTACAATAAAAAACACAAAAATCTAATGATAGATATAATAGGAAATATAATCCGACAATAAATAAGAAACATAATCAAATATGATTCTAGCCTAATAACCCAAATCTATTATGATCTGATTTCATCATTGCCAAATCCAACTTTGATATTCTCTAATATTCATTTGGTTCTTTTCTTTCTGTTGTTTCCCATGTAATGGATTTCTCTTTGTTGAGTTATTTATTGTTTTGTTGCCTTTGGGGGTTGGTTCTCTTTGCCTATATTTTCTTTTACCTTTTAATACAGTTTACCCCTTTTTTTTTTTTTTGTTTTGTATGGTGTCTAGCCTCTTCAAGAACCACTATTCCCTGGGCACATAAAGTCTCGCACCGGGTAAATCAAACTTGGCAAGTGGCCCAAGAGATTCCTGAGTTGTGGTCCTAGCCAATAATTGGGCCACCCCTCAGGGTTAATACAATTTACCTTAAAGTAGAGTTAAAAAAATAAGCAGAAAATAAAAGACTTGTTTTACAAACCTAAAATATAGGTTATAGAGTGAAACTTGATAGTATATCTAATACTTCATCAGGACCTTTATATAGTGTCGGATGGCTGTTGCAAGGGTCTTGGTGCCTATGGAAGTTGGCATAAGTGATTTGTTAATAATCTCCATATTGTGATTGTTGTTTACTCGGTGAGTCATTCGAAGACCCAACAATATGAGTCATGCTGAACATGGATTGGGTAAAAAACAGGAGTCCTGCTGGATGGACCGAATTTTGGGACCGGTCTTTAGACTTTTACCAAAAACAAACCATACTAGCTTGTCTGAATCCACCAGAAGCAATGAATTAAGCTCCTCACAATGATGCATGGTGCATTGCAAAGTGTGCACAGTGCACTACGCTGCTCAAGCCAAGGGTCCATGGTCCACTCCCAAGTAAGAAGTAAATAAGGATATTGAGCAATCTGTTTATGGATGACATTTCTTCTTCCAGATTTAATCGATGTGCAATAGATGAAAGTGCAACGACAGTGGGCTTTTGCAAGTTGTTTTACAATAAACTTTTTTCACCAAAACACTCATTAAAATATATGGTTTTGAAAACTTTTATTTTTTTTTTCTATGGAAGGGTTTCTAACTCTTTGGGCTGGACTAATCTCTCCGGGCCCAGAGACAAGTCGGGTAAACTCCCCTATAGCCCCAGTGTAATAGCGCAGTTTCAAACCTACAACCTCCGCGTGCAATCCGTGGCCCTAGGCCAACTGAGCTACCCTTGGGTTTTGAAATCAGTTTTTCAAAAAACAAACAACCAAAATATTCTCTTTGAAAATTATTTGAAAAATCTTCAACAAGAACGAAGGTTAGGGGCATGTTTGGATGCACAAGAAAATATAATCAAATAATATTTTATAGAATATAATCTTTCATTTTCTAAAGAAAAGAGTCTTGTATGTTGGGTAACTCAAAAAAAACGAAGAAAATATTTTTTTATTTCAAAAAGCTCAAAATTTTTTCCTACAGCTCCTCCTTGTAGAAAATTTTCTACAAGATAAGAATCTTTCAAAATGACGATTACAAAGTGGTACAATTAAGTAAAGACTTTCAAATCAATCATGATGTTACATATATGGTAAAGTAAAGTAAAAATAAATGTCACAGCATGGTAAAGGTGGGGTAAAGTAAAGGTGGTTTACAATATTTGGCAAAGTAAAGTGGGAAGGAATGGTAAAGTATTTTAATTTTATTCAACTTTACTTTATCACGTTTTATCGTAGTTTTATATGGTAAGTAAAAGTGACTTATTTACAGGTGTGGTAAAGTAAAATAAAGATTGATGTCATATCATAGTAAGGTGAGGTAAAGTAAGGTGAGATGAAGTATGTGGTAAAACAAGTGGGAGAGAGAGTTGTAAAGTAATTATTTTTTGTATTGACTTTATTACTATACTTTACCATGATTTTATGTGATAAATGAAAAGCAATTTAAGGTAAAATCATCGCAGTTGAACTTTACTATACCACACTACTTTTTTAATCTAGATGTGGTAAATTACATTTAAATTAAAATATTTAATAAAAAATTATTATAATAATGTAATTTACTTTAATCATAGCACCTCCCAAACAACTCAATTTAAAATCTGTAAGATTCTTCAAAAATCACCAAACAGCAAAAATATTGTAAAATTTTAGTATCACATTATTCTACTCTATACTATTTTATTCTTGCAATAATTAAATCTGTAAATATTTTATTTTGTATACATCCAAACGGACCCTAGGCCTATTAAACAACTTTACCATTTATGTAGAACTAGAAGTAAAGGTGGCAATGAGTTGGGTTGAGTTGGGTTGGGCTGAATTAAGCATTGTGGATAATAGGCACATGATCTACCTAATCCACTTTTTTTTATCAAGTTTAAAATGTCAACTTGCCCAATTTGAAAGTGAAAAGCATTTACATGATAAACCCGTCATGTTTGAAACCAAATATTCAAGAAAAAGATTTTCAGTTTTTCTAAAGTTATGAAAAATTTATGTTTGGCAATTGTAAATTCCTGATGATTTGGACTAATGGAAATCTTCATTTATTAAGATTTTCAAATCCAACCTCCCCCCAAAAGATTTGAAAATCTTCACTTTTTATGGATTTGCACATTGAACTCCATTTTTATCAACTATATGCATCAATACACACCAATATCAAGCGAAATTCTCAGCTATACAAATCCTCAGTGAGAAATTCTTGTTCTAGTGGTAGTGAAGAATCATCAGATGTACGAATTCCTCGCCTGTTACCAAACATGTTCTTAAACAATAGGACTCGCCTGACCACTCAGAGAATCTTAAGGTGCCCTAATTAAGGGCAACTTATACCGATGGTCACAGCAGAGAATCAATCCCTGGTCCTCACATTGGAAAACCACCCCGAATCAGTGAGCCAAGTGGCAGGTCAAAAGATGAGAATAATTCAAGCTGATCTCGACCCATTTATTAAATCCATTTCAAAAATAAATATGGTGAACTCAAATCCTGAATTATTGGGTCGTAGGTTAGGTTAGTGGGCTGGATTAGAAATTGCCACTAATGTTCACTAGGCCTGTCAAACAATCCAAACATGGCCTATATGGGACAACACTCAAAATAATTCTTTGAACCCATTGTTGGAAAACCATCAGTGGGGCTTAAATATGAAATACAAACCTTTCAAAATCACTGTCTAACCTTTTTCTATCACAATGGAAAAAATTTACTCCAAACAAAGTTGTAAAGCATATAATGTGACTCAATTTTAATGGATGCCTTCCAACTTTATAAATCATGGTGATTTTCAAGTTTTTATATAGTATTCAAAATGAATAGAAATACAACATTTTCAGAAGTACATTGTCTAAGAGTATTTTCTTCTCATTTACTTTTACTCTCATTTTAAGGGCAATTTTATATTACTGAATTCTCTTTAAAGTGTTCTAAAAGATAAAAGAATCTGGTTGGTCTTTCTTATATGGTTTTTGGTTAATTTCGTGTATATGCTCTTCTATTATTATGACATTTTAGTATTGGTTAGTTTGGTGTCTAGGACTTGTGATATAGCCATAAAACCATAATAGAACTTTTATTGAAATTCAAATCTTAACCTCTTTTTTAAATTTGGCGGATGCATAGGTTAGTACTTCTAGCAATTTAATTGGGTGTGCGCCTTTTGGGTTATTGAATAAAATTAGTATTTGACTCGGGCACGTACAACTAATTTTGGGTGTGCCTTACCCTTTTTTTATTAATTATTATTTATTTTAGATATTAGTTTTAACTTATAAATCAAATTATGTAGGACTTAACTGTGCATCGCACAGGGCTTTCTTGTTTTTATTGAATATTAACTGAATGATTTATGTCCCTTTTTTTCGAGTTGATAATTAATTTAAATATTAATATTAATTAACTATTTTATTTAGTTTATATTTAACCCTGCATTGCCAAGGCTTTCATACTGATAATCTTTATGGCGCGTTTGGTAAAGACATTTAAAGAAAACTTAGTTTGGATGCACAATGGGAAAGCACAAAAAGATAATGATAATCTACATTACTAACAACTCATATATATAACATCTTTAACAAATACTATAACAACTCATATGGTCATCTCTAACAAATCTTCTAACCACCAAAAGATAATCTCTAATATTCCCCTCAATCACATTGCCCTAAATAGTATCTGTGATTGTGAACATCAAAAATAAAACCCTACCTCTAAAAAGAAACGATCTCCATGTCTTCTTCGAATAACCATCTATCCGTGGATGCATAAGGTCGCAATCTATTTTTTTGAGTTAGTTGGTGCCGGTGGCCCACCGAATCAAATTGGTCGATGTTTGATTTTATTGAAATAAAATAAAATCGACCGTGGTTATCGCAGGATAGGACCGTGCCTGGCTTGATCACAAGATCATCACAGGGCCTCAACTCTAACACCATAAAGACTTTCAAAGCATTTCTATAAAACCACCTTAAAATTTATTGATGAAAAGGTCTACTTATATAAAGCAAATATGAACTAATCTTATCATAAGGATAAGGATAATCTACATTACTAACAACTCAAATACTCTAACAACTTGTACGATGATTTAAAGAAAAATAACTCGTAACAAATCTTCTAACCACTAAAAGATAATCTCTAATAGATTCCTCCTGCTGTTCCTTGGTCTAGAAAAAGCCTATATTTGGTAAAGAGAGGGAAATGGTAGCAAGGAAGTCTTGCTTTTGCGTTTTCGATTTTTTTTGCCCAATCAGACCTTCCTCCGCAATGCTACAATGCTTTGGACAATAACAAAGAGGCCACCTTTTTCATTTTTTTGAT
This sequence comes from Litsea cubeba, assembly GCA_012931725.1. Lineage (NCBI taxonomy): Eukaryota > Viridiplantae > Streptophyta > Magnoliopsida > Laurales > Lauraceae > Litsea > Litsea cubeba. Next base: position 38,700,629 of record CM022945.1, on the reverse strand, counting down.
ATTTTTGGGTCCCTCAATCAAGATTCAAACCAGGGATCATGTTTAAAAAGTCCAAAAAAAAGTAGTAGGTCAAATAACAATCATTGATTCATTATGGATTTTAAGATATTTGTAAAAAAAAAATGCCTAAACTGTTTTGAATTACAATATCTGGACTTCTACAGCCCCTTCTATAAGATCTGAACTGTTTAGACTCTTCAGAAAGCCTAAAATGGCCATGGGGTCAAATTTGGAGGCGTGATTCATCATGGATCATGAGAAAATGATAAAAAAAACCACGACTATTGATTTGTCAAAATGCAAAAATAAAATAAAAATGGCAGTCTATTTTTTTTTTAATTCTTGCGGGCCCCAAAATCATGGTCTGGACAATGCATCATTTCCAAAAGACCAAACATGGTCAAGGGTTCAAGTTTTAGCCGTAGATCCATCATGGGTTTTGAGATATTTGTAAAAAAAAAAAAGTCTAAACCTTAAAACTACATTTTTTTATTCAAGTGGGCCCTATTTGCACTACCTGAGCCGCTCAAATTCTCTTGAGAGCCAAAAAAATGACCAAGGGGTGAAAGCTCATGTCTTGATTTTTCATGATTAATGAGAAATTAATATTTAAAAAAACTTGTAACCGTTGGAACACATATAGTACATATGGTCGAATTCCTCTCTATTTGCCAAACTTTGAACTCTCTTCATAAATCATCTTTGAGGATAACTTGGTTTCAGGTCCTCTAAATAGAGGGTTCTTTTTATTTACCAAACGTCCCCTTAGAATTCATGTTTAGAACGAATGAATCCTCTAAATAGGGTATTCTTCTTTATTTACCAAACGTGCTCTTAGAATTCATATTTAGAGCTTTTGAAATCCTTTTGATGTTCTCTCCTGCATGGAACTTAAAATCCTCATCTCCCATCTAGCATTTGAAATGTCGGAATTCCGAGAATTAAAAAGGCTATTTGTGACCTTTTTTGGATTTATTTGTGCAACAACCATTTTCACATAAGCGAAATGGAAACATACACTATTTGTGCGCCAATATTAGTTTCGGCATTCGGTGTAGCATTGCATGACAAATGAAAAAGGAATGAAAAAGTAGCGGTTTTCTCCGCCTATGAAGGATTTGACATTTCTACATAAGCGATATGATTTATGGTATAGTGGAACTGAGGAAGCAGAAGCTACTCATTTCCATAACACCTGCATATACAAGTCTTTAAGTGAGTTGAAACGGTTGGAAATCACAATTACAGCAAACCGAAACATGGCATTTGAAATGTCAAGTCAAGGAGATAACCATTATATAAATGTGAAAAATCACGAGAATATGAACTTTCTATAATGAAGGAATATTTTAAAGAGGAATTTACCTGGTAGAGCCTTGTAGGATCCTATACCACTTCGGAGATATCGTATTTACCATGGACACGGATAATGCTCTACATGTGTGTTTTTTACTTCTTTTTTTTTGTCATTTAGCGAATGGTCGATATCGACCACTTTTATGGTCGATATCGACCATTCTGCAGGAACCCAAATAAAAATTAGGTTTTTCAGGATGGAGAAGAGGGGAGGGATCGCTCTGTTCCACGCCATAGATACAGATCGAGCCACTGTCAGTTCTGAGAAAGTCAGAAGAAGAAGACACTGCTCTGTGATCTCGTCCGATAGCCCTGGAATCAACGGCGCAGATTTCTTTGAAATCTCAGAGATCACCATTTGCAACAAATACACAGAAGAAAACAAGCAAAAACCAGAACCAGAAGCAGCAGCAGATCTGAGGATTTCTCTTTCTCTACTTTTCTAATGTCTGGTTCTGATCTTCTAGAAGGATTATATAGTATTACGTGGTGAATGTATGGAAAGAGAGAGAGGATTTCACGAAATCCAAAGGAAAACGATGATATTTAAAATAGTAAGAGGAATCTGAATTGAAGCAATAATGGATGCCAATACAAACGGTTTTGCAGAAAACATGGATACTATGGAAATCTACTTCACTTGTTTCTCCCTCTCGGAGGAAGAAAGAATAAGAATTTTAAGTCTTAAAACACAGACTTCTCCCCTCCCCTCTTCTCCATCCTGAAAAACCCAATCTTTTTTTGGGTTCCCGCAGAATGATCGATATCGACCACTTTTATTGTCGATATCGACGACATAACTGAAACACAAAAATTATAGTCATTGTCAGTATCGACCACTTTTATTGTCGATATCGACAACATAACTGAAACACACAAAATACAGTCATTGTCAGTATCGACCACTTTAATTGTCGATATCGACAACATAACTGAAACACACAAAATACAGTCATTATCAGTATCGACCACTTTTATTGTCGATATCGACCACTTTAAAACAAAAAAGGATGATGTCAGAGATCAGTGCTCAGTTTGGATATACAAAACCTGTAAATTAACCTGCTAAATAACACCACACAGAAATCCATTTTTTTTCAAAAAATAAAAATTCATTAAACTGAAAAAATGTATACAATATATACCCAATACAACATCCAAAAGGTTTACATCCTGTCCACTATCTGGATTGTGTCTGCATGCAGGACAAAAAAGAAGACGAGGACATTACTCAAAAATATGTACATTTCAATCAAAGGGGACGTGGGAGATATGTCTGCCCATCAATCAGCAAGCTCATATTGTTGGGGAGTCAGACGTCAATTCAGTCAAGCCCAGCCTATTGGCATTCAACTGCCAACTCCTCTTAAAGATCTCTACAACGATTTTGCTTCGAAAGTATGGGATATGAAACTGATTGAATTTAAAGGGCAGTCGGTGCACATAGTAAGCAGCGAAAGCCATTGCAAATACTCCACAGTCATTGGAATTTTCCTAATCAAGGATGTCCGTCATCTCGAGCCATGACCACATATATGGGTCATTCCAACCGAAGTGACTGTACCATGAGTTCAACTATCCCATCTGGCAAATTTAAAAACAGAATGAGCATTCCAATATATCTTTCATGAATGTAAACACGAGGGAAACCCATTCTTGCGTTCCCGAAAGAAACAAAGCGAAACACAAGAGTAGGAAAATGGGATGGTTTCTTGAGGTTTGATCTCTTTCAAGAATACAATGCAGAAAAGGAAATACTTGTTGTGCAGGAATACTTGTTGTGCATAATTATTTGAACCATTTCCTTCAATGACATCAATTAATTGGTCGCAGCCATGTATAGTTCTTGTAGATCAAATGACTAAGATGGCATTGTCCAACAATAAAGCACATATGAATGCACAAGAAAATATTTTTCAATTACATTCTCACTCATACAAAAGGAAAAAGAAACCTTCAACATGAGGGGCATCCAATGCAATGAGGAACATAAGCATCATCCAATATACACCACGCAAATGAGGGACAAAGATGCAATGAGGAACAGAAGCATCATCCAATCCATCTTTTATGTTCCCAACAAACAACTGTTGGTTTGTTGCATACTTATGAATTGAATTCATCCATTGTATTTCTTCAAGTGGTTAAAAATGAAGAAAGAGAGGTGAATATTAAATAAAAAAAATTGTCTTTACTAAAATAATTCAAATCTTGGAAAGTCAAGGACCCTTCTCCATTGCTCCCGAAAACCCTTTAACCCCCACATCTTGTCTTTCAATCCTCACTTCTTTAATAACCCAAACAATTTAGCCCAAATGACAGGAATTCATATGTCTTCCATGCAAACAAACAGGCCCTAAGTGTTAATCAAGTGACATGCAAGATGTCAAAGCTAAGAAGATAGATTTTGAACTTCTTTCTAAATCTATTTTAATAGACTACTTCAAACCCTTCGAACAGAAGACAAACTATGTCCAATGAAGAGAAAACATAACAAAACATAACCCTTGGTTAGATGTTTGGCACGGAATTACTCTCTCTAGTTTCTACAACTTGAGTGATTAACAATGATTTCCAACTTGTTTGTACAACATTGAAAGGAGTAGTCATTGTTTAGACAAATCCCATTGTCTTTTTATGCCCTTTTGATGGCAAATGGCATTGTTCAGACAAACCCCATTCACAGCCAAAACATCCAAAACATTTAAGAAGAAGATGAGAAGGGTTCCATGAGTAGGGATCCATTTGGATAGGTGTTGAGGAGAAGAACAACTCAGATCACAACCAAAACCCATCAAAACGAACATTCCATTCAAAATATAGGGCACAAAATAGGAAAAAAAGAGAGGAAGTAATGAACGCACCTCCATGTGAATTAGTTTCGAAAAATGGCGCATGGGTTGTCAAAAAAAGAACTTTAATGACTGGAGAAGAAAATGTACAACATGGGTTGTCAAAAAAAGAACTTCCTTTGGTTAATGCATTGAGGCTAAAATAAGAAGATCTTGGATAAACGGGAAAAGGCAAATCGTTTATATGGAACACCTGCGGATTTGATTATCCCCATTTCGAGCAAAGGAAGAAAAGGTTTCTGGTTTCAAATTAAGAACGAGTCGGATGTTCATTCCAAGGAAATTCAAATTTCAGTCAATACATACCTGGCTGTTTTGGAGATTTATGTTTCTTTCCACTTGAATGACGGGCTTTGGTATTCCAATCTCCCGGATTCTTACATCCAACGCGAAGTTTTTGTAGCTGTAGATGGCCTTTTCTCCACCCTTCCCCTCTCCTCCTCTCCTCTTCTCCATCTTGAAAAAAACCCAATTTTTATTTGGGTTCCCGCAGAATGGTCGATATCGACCATTCGCTAAACGACAAAAAAAAAAAAAAAAAAAAAGACCTTGAGGACCCCTCTCGTATCCAACGTGAAATGGGGTCCTCGTAGCACGTATAGGGCTGTACCGGGCTCTACCAGGTAAATTCCTCTATTTTAAGTATGGAGTTCGGATCTCCTCTTTCGTATGTTCGCCAGCTGTATAAAATCTATTTTTTTCTTTTTTTATTACAAGAAAGCAATTGAAAGGGTGCATTAGACTAGCTGGCATGTTCATCGATACAAGGGATTTGGATTCCTAAATATGGCATTTGAAATATGGAGGGGATCACTATTAAAGTAAATAAAGTAACAAGCCTTAGATTTTATTAGGAAACCTATTTATGAGTTTACATAAAATTGGTCCAACCTTCATAGAACTAGGACTCCTGCACACAGGCCCAGTCCCTTGGCCTCATTTCCTTCCACTCTCTCCTCTCCTCTCCTCTCCTCTTTCTATTTAAATCAATCATGCGTTCCCTAAAACCTCTTTCTTCTTCCCAAAGGTTTTCACCCTTTCTCCTCCTATTTCCCACCGTTTGTTCCCCATTCAAATTCAAAATCTAAACTACTTACAGTCCAAAGCATTAATCACATCCCTATCTTCATATCTACTATCAAAATCATTTCCTTCCGCTTATTAGATTCTCTTTAATTCACTGATTTAGGGTTCTTTCTCTCCCCCACCTGTCTCTCTGTGTCATTCAACCTCAGGTCTTCAATCCAGATACAAAACCCCAATCCAGATACAAAACACCAATCAGAAAAATGGAAGAACCCAAGAGAAAAAGGGGTCGGAAAGCGAAGAAACCGGTCGCAGAAACCATGGACTTCCAGATGACAAACACAGTTGCCTCTCCCTCCACCTTAGACGCCGACGACACCGTCTTCTCTGTCGGAAACGTCGAACTTGCCGAGAACAGCCCGCCGGATGCATCCCGGAAGGGAAGGGGGCGACCCAGAAAACCCCACACGAACAAACCCGAGAACGGAAACGTGGGTTCTCCGCCGAGGAGGAGTTCGAGGGTGGTGGAGAACAACCAGGCGCAGGCTACGTTGATGGGAGGAGGCGACGCCTCGGTGGTGAATCCGGTCGCAGATTCGACGGCCCCGCCCAGAAGGGAGAATGCGGTGAAGGTGATGCCGGCAATGGACGCTGTAGTGAAGGTGTTCTGCGTTCATACGGAGCCGAATTTCTCGCTCCCGTGGCAGAGAAAGAGGCAGTACAGCTCTAGCAGCAGTGGGTTTATCATTGCTGGGAAGAGGGTGCTCACCAACGCGCATTCTGTCGAGCATCATACTCAGGTGAAGCTCAAGAAGCGCGGTTCGGATACCAAGTACTTGGCCAGGGTGCTTGCCATTGGTACCGAATGCGATATAGGTAATAAGATTGTGTTGGGGTAAATATTTATTTGTCACTGTTGGATGTTGAATCATAGGTTTGATTGGGTTTTGTGTTTTTTTGTGTGTTTTTCCTGGTTAACTTGTTAGACCAGCTGATAATGTCATTGAAATTTTCATTAGTTGGATATTGTGTGTTAGAACTTAGAAGAGCTTTGATTTCTTCATAGGAGAAGATAATATGAGAGGTCGGACTTTGGACGTTCTATTTGTTAAAAGTCGGTTCTTTTGTTCAACACATGTTATGTGGCTTCAGTGGAAGTGGGTGGTATTTGTAGGCTGTAGCAATCACATGTTATTGCCTTTTATTTGGTATAACTTCCCTTTTGGTACATGAAGGCAAGTTTGTTTTCATGTAGGGGGATCTATACTACTACCTTCGAGGAGCACTCAACTACTATTCGCAATATATAGTATCCATTGAGCTAATGGATAGGGGGACTATGAACTGATTTTGGATGTCCTTTATAAGTCATCTTAGTTCTAATTGTTACAAGGAGCAAATAATTTGTAACTACAAAAAATGTACCTCCCAATTTGTTCTATTTCGTTTCATGTTAATGCAACACATTGTTTATTATGAAGCAACAAATGTTTTTTCAGACCCCACAGTGCATCATTCTTATTATCTATATTGGCTTTTTTACCATTTGAGAGGTCAATTTAAAGAATGTCAAACTAGGTATTTCTACTATATGGCTTTATCAAGCCTAAGCTCCCATGATTAGCCAAAAAAGGAGTACATGTCTATTTTATAATTAAGTGGTCTAGCTTTCACAGCTTGTACTTTCCTGAGGACTTTTCATGAATGGAAGTATGTTTCGCAGGCTTCTTATGTGTTCCAATTGGTGTGAGATAGGAGTCTTAGCTTGAACTGATGCCAATGCATGGTTCTCTGCCAGTGTTTGCTCGAATCTAACATTTCTTGTGAGAGCTTTTGTGACAATCTGGGGAGGTCTTTTCATGAAGGGAAGTATGTTTCGCAGTATTTTTTTGTTCTAAAGAGTATTGTGAGATAGGAATAATAGCATGAACTGATGCCAGTGCATGGTTCTTCACTAGTGTTTGCTTGAATTTGATTTTTCTTGTGAGAGCTTTTGTGACAATGTGTGTTGGGTGCTGTGGGAGGAATTATTCAGGATCATTGAGGGAGGTCTGGAAGTGGAGATTCTTTGCATTACAAATCACCACAACCATTTAACTTAAACAAACTAGGACAAAATGAAAAAAGACTGGTTATTGGTGCACCCATGAACCATACATGATCACTTTGAAAATGTAACGATAAGACTCAGGTTGTTATATTTGCACTAAGCAGCAACATGCGAGCAAAGGCGGCACATTTTTCGGTTGGGAAGTCCAAGAGATACGTCCCTCTCTCTTCACACCCACACTCAGGAATCATTCCTTCTCCCCATATAGATTAAGTTACAATTGAAGGATCTTGTTAGATTACTAATTGCTTGAGAACTAAGGAACATGTAACACAAAAGACAGTATCAAAGTTTCTATAGGGATACAGAATCTGTTGGAAGACAATGGGAAAAGATTATGTATAATGTCATATACATTCTAGCACCTAAGTCAATGGTTAGGGAGTGAAAGAAGATACATGACTAGAAAATGTTTAAGTAGAAGTACTGGATTGTGCTAAGTTTGAGTGAAATGAACTAGAGGCTTAGTTGGAATTAGTATGCTGTCAAGTTTCTTCCAGATGATTTTAAATCTGGGCATGTAGGATCTCAATCTACAGAAGCTTTGTAACCTGTTGTAGTTGTCAAGCTTGTTGAACTAATATTATGTCAGTTTAGTCAATATTTCTGTTTTGGCCTATTTAGAATACTTATCAAGTCTCCTCACATCTTCTTAAGGTCTTAGTTTTGTTCCAATGAGTGCATGCCAACTTGTCTTTCTTTTCAAAAGTTAGAGGTCCACAACCATCTCTGTTACCTCTAGGTTACATGTATGGAGGCAAAGGCCAATCTCTTGAATTCTTTACTGACAACATTCATAATCCTATGGCGATTCTCCACACTTAAGGAGATAAACTGTTAGTCCTTAACAGTGGCATTGAAATTACAGTGAACACATGAGGGCAGATTGATCCATATTCTAGATTTGGTCCTCTATAAAGTGTGCAAACATGTTTCCTTTTGAGCTGTTGCTTTTGAGCATCCTTTCTTGGGTTGGTTGGTAGTGCCTCAACTCCTATATTCTGCTAACTGCTAAGAACTTTATTGTAACTGCCGCGAGAGATTGATTCCTTTTTTGTAATAATCCATTCTTCCGTTGAAAGCAATATTCTTTTTTAAAATACGAAGCCACGAGACCATCCCAAAGCTTTTTTTCTGTTTCGTGAATGTGAATGTTGGATCAATGGGAGGCTTGGCATACCAGTCATTATTAACATCAAGCTTGGAAATTTTACTACTTGTGAACTGGATTTCTTTCTCCCTCCAAGAAATTTCTTTGTGAATAAGACCACTCTTAAGTAATTTTGTTTATTAAACTTCGGTATGGTTGTAAACAAAGTTTTACTTCTTGGAGGGTATGATTGTCTGCAATGTTTTACTTTATGGAGGGTTGCTTTAGCCTAGTTTCACAATGGAGTTAGCGGCTTAGAAGTCAGAACACCACCACTAGTAGACAATCCAATGTCATCTGCAGCTTTCGTGACCGAAACAATCAAGCATATACAGCCACGCAATAAGCAAAGCTACTCAAGGAGGGGAAACAGATAGTCCAGATAGTGCACATGACCCACATGTTGTGGTTACACGGTCACTCAAATAGTCCATTAAGGCTTCTATGCTGATGTTCCTCGCACATTTAACACTCCAACAGAGTTACACAACTCATAAAAACTGAAATACCATAAAAAAACGGTTTGGTGGAAAGTGCATACTGGATCCTACCACAAACCCCTGAAATGTCCATTGAATTCAATCCCTCAACTTACAAGAGAGATTTAAATGGGAAGAAGCCAAACCGAACCATTCAAGGAAAAAAATGCCAAATCGAAGCTTGGGAGGATGTAAAGCAGTTATTGAAGGTGATTCTTTTTTAGCTATTCAGTGGGGTTCTGGGAAGATTTCTTATCCTTGGAGATTGGTGGATTGGGTGGAGGAGATTCAAGATATTTCCAGACATTTAGAGGCTACTTTTCGTCATGTTTTAAGAGAAGCAACTATAGAGGCGGATGATCTAGTGAAGGAGGGAGTTTTTCGATCTTCTATTAATTTTGATGTTTAATTTGTTTGTATTTTAGTAGATGTTGCGTTTTTTGTTTGTTTCTTTCGTGTTTGTAAGCTGGTTTTGGCTTTGTTTTTTGTTTCTCTTTTTGGTAGTAATAAAATTTACCATTATATAAAAAAAAAAGCCAAATCGAACATTAGCATTGGTGAAGATTTACTTATATGCATATGAGAATCAGCCTGGCTGAAAAAACCCTAGGGCTTGTTTGGTAAATTCACTTTACTAGTGAAGTGAGGTGATGGGTCAAGAGACAATAAAAGAAAAGTGTCAAATAAAAAAGTATCATATTTCAAAAAACACCTCTATTTTTTACCCAAAAAAGTAAAAAAGTTACTTTCCCATACCACTAAATGAAAAAAGTCATCTTAAAAAAAAAAAAAAAAAAAAAACTACGTTCTCATCTCACTAAATAACAAAAAGTTAACACTTTTTTATTTGACCCTTGTTCTTCTCTTGTCTCTTAATTTGGCCCTTTACCTCACTTCACTTTACTAGTGAAGTTACCAAACAGGCCCAAAAATGTATTTGTGAGGGGTTTTTGATGATTACCATTGACACACACACAGAGAGAGAGAGAGAGAGAGAGAGAGAGAGAGAGAGAGAGAGAGAGAGAGAGAGAGAGAGAGAGAGAGAGAGAGAGAGAGAGAGAGAGAGAGAGAGAGAGAGAGAGAGAGAGAGAGAGAGTTTCATGAAAAATCACCATGAACCTTTGTTACTAAATAGGATTAAGATGACATAAACCTTCTCAACGTCTGTTGACTCTAACCATAAATTGCTGACACTTTCTGTACATATGGGACCCACCAATGGCACTGAGATGATTGCATCATTCTCGAATACCGTTTGAGTTTCAGAATATCTTGTAGGTTGACTTGTTTTGTAGACGATGAAAGAGGACAAAAGCATGGAAATAGTTGTGTGTTGTCTAGGTTAGATAATCAAGATCTTATTATCAAACACTCCTGTGGCAAAAAATTCAGTATACCTCATATGTTAAAATGTCGCAAGAGTAAAAAATCCACCATACATTAAGTATGCTTACCAACAATTTTGGGTAGGCAGTGAGTGAGGGAGATTCATTGAACACAATATTGGAGGTGAGCTTCTGATTCAAGTCCAGGAGTCAGTTTGTTCTTTAAAATCCTTAATAATCATTTGAAAGAAGAAAACCCGGCAACTAGTCTTATCTATCTACTTTACTAAAATCACTTGTATAAAGGTCTTGACAGGTGAAGAGATCAGTTCCTTAGAGGGTCTGATCTTCAACATTCTGGAAGGCCATGGTCATGGGACTTTAAATGCTAATGGCCCTAGGTTGTTTTCAACGATAGCAAGGTATATTCTACAGTAGTAAATTAATGTATAATTGAAAATGTACGGCCAGTATTGAAAAGAACCGTATCTGTGTTTATTATGTAGCCCAAGAGAGGCTTAAAATATACTGCAATTTGAGAATCAGAAAATCCACCAACAATACTGGCACAGCTGTGTTAACATGGATGTTAAATAGTAATGAGATGGTTAATCACTCCTTAATTGTGTCAGAAGTGAACCCGATAAACGTCCCACAGTTGGTGCTGAGTTTTGGGTCATGAGCAGGTTTGAATACACAAAGCAATTACCGTCACCACACAAGGGGCAATCTCGTGGCAAATAACATGCAATTTTACTCATTATTGGATGAAGATGCATGCAAAGGAGAAAACCAGGCTTCACACCAGGTCTAAGGTCTTCCCCAGCTCACAGTGGCTTCTCACCACCTGGAAAGGATGGAATTACTTGTATTCAAAAACTAACATGGGCGAAAGCCATTCAAAAATTTAACATATGTTTTCTTTACAAGGAGTAAACTCTATCCAAAATCCCCCTTCCTTTTTTTTTTTTGGATAGGCCAACATTACTCAAACTTGCAACCTCTTGGTTGCAATAATTAATGAGCACCTTCCTGCTGTACAGGCTCTAACAAACCCTATCCGATCCTAGCCATCTGCCGAACCGTTAATGTTTGTTTAGGAGTTTTCGTTTCGGCCAATGCAATCAAAAAAGGAAAATTGTGAAACAAGGACTCTTGGACAACTAAGGAAACCAAAGTAATAAGAATTCCTTTTGAAACGTGGTTCTAAAATGGAAAGTTGTGTGGAACAATGTTTTCTCTTTTTTCTGCTTGAAAGAGTTCGCCAAATCTTATGGGTCTCATCTGGGCCAACCTCTCTACATGCCATTCTTATTTGCGTCAATTTCACGGCTATTTTTTCTGTGGCAAATGATGGTTGGGGAAATTTACTGGCTCTATAGGTTAATACTTGATATTTATTCATTTTTCTCATGTGTTTATGGAGGCAAACTTGGAAGTAGATTCTCCTGCTAGGGGAGGTGGCCCAATCGTCTGATTGCTGTTTAGAATATTTTTCCCTTTTTGCAGTCTTGTCATATACTTCCGTTCCCTCTTTTGCAAGACATTCATGTGCATCCATCCCTCACCATATGGTGAGAGACAAAATTATTGGGGCCCCATCTAGGGCCCCAACGATCGTGGGACTTGGGGGGATGGAAAGAGACAAGTTGGATGGGCCTATATATCAAGTTTGGGGTTAATCCCATGCCTCTAACCCCTTCATCCGTGGCTCACAAATTTAACGACTTTATATTAATGAAAAACTTTTGACCTTCGATCCAACAGTCCAATCCATTCGGATATGTGAAAACTTGATGGATCCAATGTAATTCATGGGGTCCCATGTGTGTAGATTGTTCGGATGTATCATAAAATTGGTCCCACTATGTTAGCCCTCACCATAATATGGTGAGGGATGGATGCGCATGAATATTTCCCATATATATATTATAATTAAATCCTGAATTATTGAAATACAAGTATTCATTTAAAAGCTTAGATTATCCGAGATAGATGGAATTAGGAGTCGATGATGATGATGTAGAAGCTTAGATTTGTTATATCAGCTCATGGTATTGCATTATGATAAGTCTTATTCCAACTATCAAGTTCAGGTGTCCAAAATCCGAAGAAGTCATATATGCTTAATGATGTTATGGTTTTGCTACATATTTGTTCAGTCAACACAGCTAATAGTGTGTGCAAACAGATGACATATTGATGTGTTCAGCCTAACAACAAAGCAGGAGATATTGGCCCCTGTAACCATGGGCCTTGACAATGGTGTTCTGCTATTTCATAGAGAACCCTTTTCTCCAATCGAGCTGTAGTGGAAATGTGGGATCCAAATGGTTGCAAATCACTTTCCCAAGAAAAATGCATGACAGTAACTATTGGAAGATCCCTTCTTGGAAAGTTGTACCCTCTTCGGTGATGGCCATGACAACTCAATGAGTTTTTCATTCTCCAAAAAAAAAAAAAAAGATGAAATAATTTTCAGAGCCCCTTTTGGGAATGTGGTTAAATACATAATGTTCTTTCTTGAACTGCTGGTGTATGAACATGACCACTGACGAATTTTTCTGATGCTGCAGCCATGCTGACGGTTGATGATGATGAGTTCTGGGTAGGAGTTTCACCAGTGGAATTCGGATCTTTGCCTGCTCTCCAAGATGCTGTTACTGTTGTTGGCTACCCGATTGGGGGAGACACAATCTCGGTGACAAGTGGTGTAGTTTCACGTATGGAGATCTTATCTTATGTCCATGGATCCACCGAACTTTTGGGACTCCAGGTTTCAAATTGTTTACTCAATCTTCTAATGTCTTGCCTTTCAATTTACTATAGTTCTTGCCTTGGATTTGCTTTTTTAAATAGAGTTGATTCAATGTCTCTAAGTTTTCTCCCAAATTTCAATATCATTTGGCTAACAATTTTGCACCATGTGCTGAGTATTCTTGTTTTATGAACACTTATATATACAGATAGATGCAGCGATAAACTCAGGGAACTCAGGTGGGCCTGCATTCAATGATAAAGGGAAATGTGTGGGCATAGCGTTTCAGTCCCTTAAACATGAAGATGTAGAAAATATAGGTTATGTCATACCGACACCTGTCATTATGCACTTCATAGGAGACTATGAAAAGTCGGGAGAATATACAGGTATGCTTATGACATGTGGTTATTTTCCTAATGTTATTACAAGGCTGGTCTTACAAAATGGCATTCAGTAATGAGTATTCAGCTTTTTTTTTTTTTTTTTGTCTTGTCTGGTCCACTCTGTCCAGTCAATCAAAATTGGATTTTGGACCTAAAATAATTACCAGTGATTAGTTTTATAAGCAGTATTAAAGATACATTATTTTGATTTACATGATTACATTACATCTATAGTCTGGAAGGAGTCAATTTCTTATGTGACTTTTTTTTAATCCCAGGATTCCCGAGTCTCGGAGTTGAGTGGCAGAAGATGGAAAATCCTGACCTGCGTAAGGCAATGGGAATGGCAGCTGATCAGAAGGGGGTTCGCATTAGAAGAATAGAACCTACTGCTCCAGAATCACGGTTCCTGAAGCCATCAGATATTATCCTCAGCTTTGATGGTATTAATATTGCTAATGACGGAACAGGTAAGCGCCATCATATTTTATAGAAATCCTTATCTATAGCCAATTTTATCATTAAGATCACGTTATGTTTCTGCTGTCTACTTCATGGTTGTGGTGTCATCCTTTCAGTTTAGAGTACTATTAAATTTGAATTTTTTACAACAGTATGCCACACTTAACTTTTTTTTTTTTTTTTTTTTTTTTTTTTTTGATGTCATGCCTTTGGTTTTTTATTTTTATAAATGCCATTTTCTTATTTTGGTACCTCTTGCTGCTCTCTTCTATCATTTTTACTGATTGCATTTCACATTTTAAAGACCATCTGATATGGTTGTCCTGCCAAACAGTTAGAGTTAGGGGGGATGGGATGCTTTTGTCATGGGTTAGGGTGGGACTTCTTAAACTTTGAGGCGCTTTTTTTGGCAAGTAATTGAGTTTGTTTGGACACGTCCAACGTAGGCTAGTAAATAGCAATGGCTCCGGTGAGGAAAAGTCTTTCAACGCAAGTTGATGGCCCGCCAAGGCAAAGGGGTTTGCTGAAGAGGACACGTATAGTTTTATTAAGGTTAGATCTTGACGCAGTCAGGAAGCAAAAATCCAGATTGTGGTGAACCCAACCAACCCCGATCTTTAATCCAATAAAAAATCCACTCAAACAAGGGGAAAAGTAGAGATTTGCTTATTGTTCATCGCAGAAATCCACCGTAGATATCTTCAATCTTTGGGAGACACATTCTCAAAATCAATGGAGAAGAGGATAGAAAATTGCAAGAAAGCATTTTTATTGAAATAATATGAGAAGTAACAAAGAGAGGGCTGGACCTCCCTAACGTAGTCTTATTTAGTGTTTAAAACTCATAAATCCCTAAGATAAATCTAAACCATTGGCTTACATCATAAGAAATAAGGAAATCCAATAAACAAAATCCTAAACCTTGTCAATTAAGAAAAGAAAAGAAAATATATGGGAATTTGGCCTTTTGAAAATCTGCATTAGGTTGTGTAATCCTTTGGAAATCCTGGCCCTGGGATGTTGAAATCTGCCACTTATTTATTCCTTCTCTATTGGTAAGTTTCCAACATAAGACTCGTCATCCAGCCTAATAAATAGGAATTTCCATTTAAGTAAATCCCTTAATTCAATCTTTAAGACAAGAGCCTTCTCAATGAAGGACTCTTAATATCACTTTAATAGGGAAAGAAACGAACCCTGGTCTTCTTGGGTGATTTGTACAGGAAACCCAATTTGGAAACTTGCCAACATATGAGACCATTAAATGCTGATATCTTAATCCTTCGTAACTTTCCATCTAAATGGCCCATCCTATGGTTCTTATGGCCCATCAATTTCAACCGAAGGTTTGATTTAAAAACCATTTTAATATTAGCATATTAACTATAAATCTGGGATATATTTTAGACCCATCACGACCGTCCAATGTACAATTTGACGCATTCTTTTTTATTGGGCATTCATAAAGGTGAATTGAGACCTCATTTGATCAATCAACTCAATCTAAATATTTTAAGGTCTGATTTACCACATGATCCACTAAATTCATGTGATCCGCTCCTGCATCAGATATGATATGAAGAAGTTCAGCCTATCCGAGGATTTGGCCCAGGATGGGCCGAAATGGAGAAACAAAATTCATGTAGCAAACCCCAGCATAGTCCGGACAAGGCTTTGACGATGAGATGAATTGATTATGTTAACCAAGAATGTAGTTTTTCTATATCTGCTTCCAATCCAGAAATTCTGATTCGTTTTCCATCTATTACCTCTTCTTCATCGGAGTATCTTATCCTATTTAGATGAGATGAATAAGATATTTAGTCCCATCTAGTTTTACTGCAATAGCTTGAGCTGGTTCAACACCCATGTAAATAGCTCATTGACCAGAAATAATTACCAGATTCTTCCAGATATATGCCAAAGACTATTGAACAGATAATAACAGTGCTGTAACAGTGAAACAGTATCTAGAATCAATTGGAAACTGGTTAGATTTCCAAATTTTAGTTCCACCAAAAAGTGTGTAGATATTGCAGATTAAGTATCAGCTACCAAACACCCTCAAAACAATTAGCCATTGATCAAATGCAGTTCTAGATCTTACGATATATGCCCAAAATCAGATATCCCAAATATTTGTGGGCAGGTATCCAACCTGCAACTCACTGGAAGAGACAACTGAAATTTTATTTTTCTCAAATGAGGGTAGTGAGAGAGCACAAAAGGTCGCCCCAAACAAGTATCGTGAGCCCTTTTAGACATCCAAGAAATTGAGTGTTCACATGCCAAGCATTCACAAATTGGTTGCAAAAGGGAGAGGCCAAAAGACCTACCTCTGAATGCTGCAAAATTGCTGAAAAATGATAGAATCATGGGAATCCACCGGCTACCCAAATGTCTTTTAAAATCCACCAGTTGAGCAGTCATAGTGGGTGCCACCAGATATCCAAACCAAGAAAGGTGAGTCAACTGTCATGTTCTTGCTGAATATCAAAAGGATTTGAGTCTAACTTATGATACCATGAAACATTTGATGAAGATAATAGAACAGTGATCTTTGCCAAATTTGTCTTGGTTGATATGACTAGACATATTATTATATAATAGAAATTGAAAGATACAAGTTTGGTGATATGCACATACTATGACATATATAAACTTGCATAGATAATAAATTATTGAAAAGACTCCTCCTCCTCGTCGTCAAGTCTTTGGATAGCTGGCACTTCTTAAGATCTATTGTTACTACCTCCGTCCACACCCTCTTCGGCCTACCCCCCACCCCTTTCCCTGGTTGACCATCAACCTGCAAAGAAAAAGCTTTTCCCGAATGGAGCCATTGTTGGCATGTGTTGGATATATCCATACTATGTCAAACGAGTTTCTCTTATTTTATCACCTATTGATGTGACCCATAGATGCTCCTGAAAGCGCTCATTTGTTATTCTATCGTTCCTAGTTTTACCACACATCCACCTTAACATTCTCATCTTTGCTGCACTCATTTTTTTGTGTGTTGCTTTTGAATTGAACAACATTTTGCTCTATATGTCATAGCAAGTCTAATTATTGTCTAGCAAAATTTTTGCTTCAATCTTGTTGATATGCACCGTCACAAAGCACTCCAGAAACAAGTCTCCGCTTTAAGCATCCCACTCTTATCCTTTGTTTGACATCTTCCTCAATCTCTAAATCCTTACTAATTATTGAGCCAAGATATCGGAATGAAGCTCTTTGTGGTATCTCTTAAGCTTTAATTCTCACAATGGTTTCAGCTCTTCGTACATTCCCACTAAAATTGCAATTCATATATTCCGTCTTTGTATAACTTATTTGAAAGCCCTTGGATTCTAAAGTCTTCCGCCATATCTCAAGCTTTCATATTCACACCATCTCTTGATTTATCCACCAACACTATATCATTTGCAAACAACATAACATACACCAAGGTACTTCTACCTCCTCTTGAATATGAGTTAGCCTATCAATTCATCCATAATCAATATAAAGAGATGACCCCCTGATGTAAACCTATGGTCACTGGTAACTCAAATGTCCCTCCACAGTTAGTTCTCACACTCGTTTTCGCTCCCTCATACATGGCTTTAATGAATTCAATATAACCTCTTGGGACATCGCTTTTATCTAAAACCCACCAAATTAAATCTCTAGATATTTTGTGATAGGCTTTCTCTAGATCAATGAAGACCATGTGAAGTTTTTGTCATCTTCTTGGTATTTTTCATTGATTGTATAAATGAGATAATAGCTTCTATAGTTTGCATCAAAGACTAAAATAGTGGTTGTGGTGGACGTAGTGGTCAGCACTCAGCAGCCAAAACACTATGTAGCTGCATTGGTGATACGTAGCGACATAGCAGTGTGATTCAAAAAAGTGGTAAAAAATCAGAAAAATAACCTAAAAATCTAAAATATTGCAACATGTTAGAACTTAATGTTTGTTTTTTTTATTAGTAACTAAGATAGAGGGATGTAGTGGTCCCCCTATTGCATGGGGTCCTATATTGCTATATGATTATTGAATAATAGTATTGATCTATTGTTTCACATGTATTCATGTTGGTTAGCGATACTAATTTGGCTAGGGCCCTATTTTCTATTATGGTGAAATTTGGTTGTGACCGATTTCCTATTACTATTAGAGTGAAATTTGGCTAGGTCCCTATTTCCTATTATAGTGAAATTTGGCTTGAACCCATTTCCTAGTAGAATGAAATTTGACTGCAGTCCTATTTTCTACTTAGATTGAAATTTGGCTTGGCTTCTAGTTCATATTAAATTGAAATTTGGTTAGAAACCCTATTTATTAGAGTGAAATTTAATTAGAGCCTTATTTTCATTTTAAAGTGAAATTTGGCTAGGACCCACTATCTAGGTCATCACCCAATGTGCTCCCACCGAAGCAATGACCCTGCTAGGGCCCATTTTCTATTAGAGTGAAATTTAACTAACTACTAATTCATATTAGAGTTAAATTTGGCTAGCCCTATTCCTATTAGAGTGAAACTTGGATAGGCCCCATATCCATTTTCTTTTGAAGTGAAATTTGGCTAGGGCTCGGATAGGCCTATATCTATTAGAGTGAAAATTTGCTTTTTTATATATAAGTGGGACATTTGATTGATGATGTACACACCTTTCTTAGTTTAGGTGGGCCCCACAGTGGGGGCTACGAATCTCACCTTAACCTTTAACAATAAAATCCCTGGGACATTTGATCAATGGTCCTTTTTTCAGTTTGGTGAGGCCCACAGTGGGGCCATGAATCTCAGTCAAGCTGTAGCACTTAAAAGAGAGGGGACTTCCGAAAAGGGCATTTGCTGCCCCATTTTCGTTGTATGAACAGAAGGTCGAGAAAGAGAGAGGACGGAAAGGAAAGGAGGGAAAAGGAGGAGTCGAAGAATGATGGAAATAGACGGACAGAGGAGGAGGATAAGTGCTTACTCAATTCTAATCATTTGCTTAGTTTAATCCTGATTTACAAAATAAATTGAACACTCGTATGCTTATCCATGTGCTTTCCCATGCTTATCCATCTGCCCTTTATGGAATCCCATGAAGCATCAGTTTGTACTTTTCTTGGAAATTATGATCAAGGTTCTATTATCAAATTAAAAGGATATAAATAATGTGATTGCATTGTTATGTTCTATTTATGCCAGAGTTATATGTAGTTAAAGTTTATTGACACTTGGTTGGACATTTCGGGTTACTTCAATTTGTTCGATACAGTTTTCTTGAAGGTAGAGAGTGATATTTTAAAATCTTATTGCTGCTTTCAGTACATTTATCTATGCTGCTTTAAATTTTTTTAATAATAAATTAAGTTACCATTCAAAAAAATAAAATAAAAATGTTGATCTCATTTGTGCTCTGGCAGTTTGCACTTTGCTTTACAGTCTCTTGCTTCTTATTTGTGCCCTTGTGATGCACATTACAGTTTATTACTTTCTATTGCCTTGTATTATTTTATTTTACCCTTCTCTTATTGAAATCTCTCTCTTACTTTCACTGTTCAAAGAGCAACATTGCACTCACTTGATTTCTTGGTGATCTTTCAGTTCCTTTCAGGCATGGAGAGCGTATTGGTTTTAGTTACCTTGTTTCTCAGAAGTATACTGGAGAGAATGCCGTAGTTAAAGTTCTCCGGAATGGAAAAATTCTTGAGTTCAAAATAAAACTTGCGAATTACAAAAAACTTATTCCAGCACATATTAAGGGGAAGCCTCCTTCATATTACATTATTGCTGGATTTGTCTTTACAGCCATATCGGTTCCATATCTTCGTTCTGAGGTAGGCGGTTAACATTAATGGACCATTACTCTTTCTTGATTATTACAATTATCATAAAGTGATGAGTAGGATTTTTGTCAGAAGATCCTACTGTAGCCTTTGCTGTTATCTATCTGTAGTATGAGCATCCTCTGGTGTTCATCACTTATAACTATTCAGAACTTAAATTTGCTCGAGATTTTTCCTTTTAAAACGTATAGTTTCCTTTACAAAAGGAGGAAAAGAAAAGGACAAAAAAATTACTGGGTGGGTCCATGTTTTGAGGAGGTTAGAGAGGGAGAGAATAAACTAGTTTGGATTTGGTTTTTAGGAGAAATTTGTTAAGAATGTAGTGGAAAAGTGTGAAGCTCCCCGTCAAGTTTACTACTAAACATTTTCCTTTGCAGAGAAAAGAAACCCAGTGTACGAAAATTGAGTAAATCAAATGCATTTTCATGGAAGTTCAAATTAGGATTCACGTGAAAAAAAGGGAAAAAAGGCCTCTGTGTGTGTGTGAAAAAAGAATTGGATTCTTCGATTGAAAAATTAATGCGTGCATGAGTCAATGGACCCACTTGTCTTTCTGTGGGGCTAGCAGTTGCTAACAGGACCCTAACAGTGGATAATCACCACAAATGAGGTGATATATTCTCAAATGTGTCTTCCACATGCTCATTGTGTAAAAGCTGTTATTGGATCATCTTTTATTCTTTATCCATTGTAAAATAGCTCAGAAGCCAATTCGTTACTAGAGATTATAGTTTAAGGAAGTGGTCGCTTTTAGAAAGGGACCAAATAAAGGCGAAGCTTCTTATGGAGGCATTCTCGTGGATCATATGGACATTAGGAATCAAGGGTGTTTAGACGAAAGATAAATTGGATTTTTGCTTCAACTATAAAGATTATTGTATTGATAAAAGAGGAAAAAACTATCAAGATTATGGAGAGTGTTAGTCAGTTGGTGCTTTTTAAGTAAGGAGTTCTAGGCAGCTGCAGTTCCAACTTCCATAGGGATTGAAGTGCTGCAATCCTTGGTGGATCTATTAGAATTTAGGAGAGAGGTTCGGAGCTCTACACTCAAATTTATATGAAAGTTTGAAAGGAGAAAGCCTAGCACATAGGGAATAAAGGGTGCTTCAAGATAATGATCAACTCTTTCTTGCAGATCCAGCAGGACTAAGAAAGTTGAATGAAGCAGGAGCATTAACCAGAAGAAGCATTGAGAAATTTTCATGAATTTCTCTCAAGGGCTAATCATCGTGGAAAGTGATGCTGGTCATTTCTTAAGCATCTATGAGAGTGCTTCAAGATAATTAAAGATCAACTCTTTCTCATGGGTCCAACAGGACTAAAAAAGTTGAATGAAGCAGAAGCATTGAGAAATTTTCTTGCACTTCTCTTTAAGGGCTGATTATTGTGGACAGTGATGCTGGTCATTTCTTTAAGAGCTACTGAGCTTTCAGAAATGGTTTTCACTTTTTACAAAATGAAATCCATGGGTTTGGTGGTGTCTGTATCTTTTTTTTTTCCAGATCGGTGGATGGTGAATGAGTGGCAAACTTGTCAGCAAATCAGGGTGTCTTAAGAGGATTGTTGTTTGTTAGCATTCAGTCCTTTGTGGTTGAGCTCTTGTAATTTTTTGTATGTCATCTTCATAAGATGCCCATATATTTTTAAAATTGCTCATTGCTAGTTTTAAAAAATGTTAGATGACCCCAGATGTAGAACTTAGAGATCCTTTTGTCTTTCTCAGAATTGTCATTTACCAATGATACTTACTTTTTCGAATGATGCATTTCATAACTTTGAATTCAGGGATTTGAACTATGTCCTCTCCATTATTGCAATATGATGCAGCTTTTTGGATAGAAAACCCAGAAGTCGCAATTTCCAAATCCTTCCTTTTTTTTTCTTTTTTTTTGAACTGCAACAGAAATTACATTAAGAAGACAAGATACAAAGAGAGAATACAAGCAAGAAACTAAAGATAAAGGTTCGGGATTAAATGAGCTAATACCCTCATACCAAAACGGAGAAAAGAAACAGGATGCACGGTAAAAAATACTTAGTAACAAACTAAAGTGAAACCCTACTCTTAGCCAAAACATCCACCTCTTCCTTCGCTGAACTTTGACTTTACTCCAGAACCTAATTTGAATCCGAAGGGTTTTCATGTCAACCCTAGGAAAATCAAATGCAAATATATCAGACAATCCAGCAGAAACAAGATACAGAAGCAAGAAAAGTAGTCTGAGATGTGACCAAAACCAGCTAGAAATCAAGCCCAATGAAATCCTAGGTATGAATGATCAAACAGAGAAGACATTGTCAACTAAATTCATATGAAAGGTAATTGAATTCAATAACCCACAAAACTCCCCAGTTCCATGTCTCACTTGGACATCATTTGGCAAGCAAGATCTTTCTAGTACAAAAGTGTGGAAAAAAAAAAGAAAAAAAAGTTATTCTAATGGTGCCATTTTGCACGCTGCATGTAAAACATGGCTACTTAAAAGTGGTTTATTGGTCTTGGCTACAGCCATATATTGCACTGGTCCTCATTGCACTTGGAACCCTTAATTTGCATGCACTTGCTATATGTGGATCTTGTAAGATACCATGTGCCCACATAAATTGGTACATGGTATCTTACATGGTGGGAGGTCGATTGTTTGAATCCCCAGGCCTGTTGTGCCTTATTTTCTCCCACGGAGGGTGTGATTCCCATGCCTCCCCCTATATTCTCCCACGGAGGGTGTAATTCCCATGAAGCTTAATATACATTGTTACACCGTTCTCTATCAGCTTAAGCTTTTAGAGTAAGTGGTTCTCAACATGTTAATAACCATAAACACTAAAAGCTTGAGTTGTTTGTGAACAACACAGACAGATAGAAAAGACAAGTCAAACAGATAGATGGAGGTAACATGCCTCCCAGGAGTTTCGAACTCGTGACCCCTTGCTTTGATACCCGGTAAGATACCATGTTCTATTTCAAAAGCTTAAGCTGATAGGTGGAAGGCCCAAACATGTATATGAAGCCCTGTCCAACTCGGGACTCAGGCTTCATATACTTGTTTGGGCCTTCCAGCTATCAGCTTAAGCTTTTGGGTGGTACATGGTATCAAAACAGGTTTCGATCCCGTTGTTCTTGTGTAGCCCACGTGGCAAGCCTGTGCGTGAGGGGGAGTGTTGGGAGGTCCCACATCCCACATCGCCTCGCCCAAGTCCTGTGTTGGACAGCGCTTCGTATACTTGTTTGGGCCTTCCACCTATCAACTTAAGCTTTTGGGTTGGTACATGGTATCTTACAAATCTTACCCATGCTTCTACCATTTGAAGTAGATTTAGCTTGTCCAAGTGAAGTGATTACTAGCATGTGTGCATTGCATTCCAGTTTAGATCCTATTTGGATAAGTAAAAGACGCTATGATACTGTTTATAAACTTGAAAATTATATCACTAACATGAGAACTTAGAAAATTTGCTGTGGCCCTGGTTTTCAAATCTTACGAATTGACTTCTGATGGCCCTTGGCAGCTATCAGATGTTAACTACATGTCTTTTTGAAACATTTCATCTTAATTTTCTTCCCAAGAAATGGCATTCTGAAGAAGTGAAATGACTTTTTTTATTTTATTTTATTTTTACATGCTGACTTTATTACTGTCCTAACAATTTGTCTCACACCAGTATGGAAAGGAATATGAATTTGATGCGCCCGTCAAGCTATTGGACAAGCACTTACATGCAATGGCACAATCAGTAGACGAACAACTTGTTGTGGTTTCTCAGGTTTGTTTCTTTCCACATACTTGCCAGGATCGCGAGAGTAATTTTTCCTTGATCAGTTTAAGGGGTCATACGCTTTCCAGTTAAATCTATTATAACCTTTTACATTAGCATTCTGTTGGTCGTGGAGTATTTTACATTATAACTTTTTACATTAGCATTCTGTTGGTCCTGGATTTTTTTACATGTTTTTTCTTTGGCATTTTGTAGGTGCTTGTGGCAGACATTAATATTGGTTATGAAGACATTGTCAACATTCAGGTTTGGACTAGCTGGAATTTTCATGCTTTCATGTTTCTTGGCATTAGTTCTGGACAGTATTCTATTTTTTGTACCTGCAGGTTCTCAATTTCAATGGTAAACCCATCAAGAATCTTAAGGGCTTGGCAAGTATGGTTGAAAACTGTACTGATGAATTTTTGCAATTCGATATGGACTACGAACAGGTTTCCCTCCCTCCGTTCCTCCTTCCCTCTATTAAGTGTTTGGATAGATATCATTACTTGCAACAACATTATATATGCCTAGGGTGCCCATCATGAATTCTTGAGGGAGAGATACTTTTTTTACTCACGAATTCTTCTTGCCTATCTGCAGATTGTGGTCCTAGAGACAAAGACAGCAAAGGCCGCTACACTAGACATTCTCTCTACCCATTGCATACCTTCAGCGATGTCAGATGATCTGAAGACATGAAGTGGGGATCTGAATGATGGAAGATTATGTTTATATAAAACCGAGCCAACTAGTTTGGCCTCTTTTTGGAGAAGCTTTTAGGCTCAACAATTAGTTGGGAAAAATACATTTCTACTTAAAATAGGCTGTGATAAGAAAAGGGCAAAAAAACACAAAAACTAAAAGTTCTCTAGGAAAGTTCTGATAGAGCTCAAAGAAAACTCTTGTTTTATAGCATGGAATGAATGCACAGCTTCCTGAAGGCGAGCACAAATTTCTTCATGCTGGGATAAACACATTCTGGCATCAGGCACTCTTTCACTTGCTCACATACTGTCGAAACTAGCTATGTTTTGTCGGAAATTTGATTTTGAGACGTGTGTTGTGCTGAGTGTCTATTGTACATCATCATGGTTATTATTAGTTTTTAATGCTCATCTTGTTGGTTGAACTGGAAATTTGGGATTTTGGACGCCTCTAGTTTATCTGTTATGATTCAATCTGCGCTTTTTAAATAGCAGGCACTCATCAAAATCGTCAAATGAACAGCAGGTAGCTACAATGAAGGGACTTTGGAGTCTGGTCCCTTCTAATGGACTTGGCCTATAGTGGTTGGCCAAAGTTTGGTCCAGGACATAAGAAGCCATGGTTGATGACAATGCCATAAGATTGAAGGCCAAGCACTGGTTGATGACAATCTTATACTAGCAAGTGCATGTTTCACATTTTTGTACTGGTTTCTGATGAAAATGGCATGGATCAAGGGGTAGAGATGTGCAAGTGACTAATGATTTTTGGTTTAGAACTCGCATGGTAATGATGCACCGATGTCCCTAACCAGCTGAGGGACCTAGGCTTGAAATTTTGACCCAACTAATAAATGGGGTCAAGTTCAGGTTAAGCCTATAGACGCTGCTTGCAGTGCTCAACCTGAATGGCCCAGTTCATTGCCCATTGGTACTTCAGAGCCAGCAGCAAAATGGAAAATGTGCCCAGAAGGCATTATTGGGTGCAGTGTGATGTACGTTCATTCAAGGGTTGTCTTGTCCATCCCCCACCAGACCTGCGGGCCTAACCCAACCCAACCCAACCCGATATGAGTGTCAGGCGAACACACCCAACTTCCAGCTGGGGTCAGGTTGATTTTTTTAACCTAATTAATAAATGGGTATGTGACCTTGTCAATGATCAATAAATGAAAGCGTGAGTAGGTTCCATTTTTTTTTTTTTTAAATTCGAGCAATGGACCCTCTTAAGAATGGTCAATGATTCACACCAATTAGAAACCCAAAATGCAGCTGGCCATTGGATTGGTCAAATGTAAAAAATTAGATATTTCAATTTCAATGGAGTTAAAAAGTATTATAGATGTGTGATCAACCAATGATGGTTTTCCATTCCCATTGAAGTGGATTGTATGTGGTGTGTTATGTTAATGGTTGTGTGACATAAGATGCTTAGATCATTTTTATGTTTTATATTTTGGGTACTAATACATATGGATCCACCATTATGAATTAATTACCATGGCCCGTGCAAAAAGGGGTTGGTAAATCCTCGAGTTGCATACGATATAAATTCTTTATAGAAATAGCAAAGAGATTTGATATCACAAAAAGTAAATGACTTATCTTGATTTGTGAGTGTTGTAGAGTTAGTCAAACACCAATTTGGTCGGCATCCACAGTTTTATATATGCGCGTGTGAGGCACGCTAGAAACACCTATAAGGTATATTTCACAAATTTGAAAAAACTGTAGGGACAATATTTTGAAAAGATTTTTACGAAGAAATTAGTCCTAAACTCTTGATTGTGCAATGGTTGAAGAGTGGTGGCGAGGAAGAACGACAGAGATCATAACGGGAAGGACAAGTAACAAAGGAAAACAAATTATAGTGCAAGTGGATTGAGCAAGGACAACCAAATACGAGGAGCATTGAGGAAGATCGTTGTGAAGAAGGGGTTAGTCACCGACCTGAGAATTGTAAAGAAGGGGAGAAACTGAGAGCGATGATGAAGAGAGGAAAAGCTGCAAAGTGGGATTTTTTTTTTCAACGAGCCTTAATCGTATGTTATAGGAATAAAGAGGTTTCGAGTTGCAAATGAAAAGAAAAGATGCTAGAGAAGACAATGTAATTCTTTTTTCTTTTTTCTTTTGGTGGGAAACGAAGATTGGCCAATTATATCGTTCGGGGGAAGAAAGCCAGGGAAGAAGATGAAAGAAGGGGGAAATGCTTAAAAGAGCCTGAGGGAGAAAGATAAGGATTTTTAAAAAGGGCTCTAACGATATCGTTCCGGGGCAGGTGGCCTTTTGGACGCATACGAAATCCAATTCAATGTTTTAGTGTCTTTTTTAATCAATTAATTTAATTAGGTTTTAGAGATAATTTTCTCGTAAAAAATCCCTATTTTGAAAGAAAAAAGATCAAAATCCCTCTTTGCCCATGATGATCGGCAGGGATGAGAAAGAATGTATGTTATATGTTAATAAGGGAGAACCAATTGGTGGGGCCCACTTTTGGAAAAAAAAATCAATTCAATCATAATAAGTGGTCTCATCTTTTATTAGTTCTCACTAAATTTCACTTCAATAGGAGTTGAGTCTATGATTAGATCGAGCACTTTGAAAACCTTGAGATTTCTATAATTTGATGATGGGTCAAACTCTTATTAAAGTGAAATTTGGTGATGGGCCATAAACAATAAAGTCATTTAATTTGATTGATTTGGATTTTTCGTAAGTACCCTCACGAAGGAGCGTCACATATTTTTATTAAGTCCAGGTTAAACTAGTAAACATGCTTGTGCTAAGCCCAAGGCTTTAATAAAAAATATATCTAATTCATTCACTTCAAAAATGATATTTTATTGTTGTTAAACTTTTTCATTCATTGTGATGGTATGGCCGTATGGGTAGTTGTTGCTTAAAAGTGAAATAAGAAATGAAATTACTATGAATTAAGAAATGGGTATTACTAATGACGTCGTAATTAAGAAATAAAGTTAAGGGAGGAACTTAAAAAGAATTAACAAAATAAATTAAGAAAACTCATTATAAAATGAATTAAAGATGTTAATAGATGAAATAATAACAAAGGAATTAAACAAAAAAAAAAAGAGAGTCAAAACTGAATTTTGGTGATCAAAATTGAGTTTCAAAACTAATTTCTATAATGTTATATAATGGACAATTAAATCCATTAAGGATCCTCATAGACTAATTTATCTTAAAATGCTGGGTCTATGTAATTTAAATACGTATATATATACTAAAACTTGGACTTGTCTAGGACCCATATGGACCCAACCTGAACTCGATCTATTTATATCTCTACGTAAAATTCAAGCACTGTGGGCCCATATGTGTCCTCATAAAGCTAGAGCAGGTAACTATATGAATTCTTGGGATTTCTCAAAATTATTTGGATTCTACATAATGCATTTTTTACTTTCATAAACAACAAACAAAAAGATAACATACAATGAGTTCCACACATAATTTCCTAATATTTAGGTGATTCCATTTGGTTCCTCCTAGTACTAAACATAATTTTATAATCATTATCATCATAATAGCCTTGACCAAATATGTGGGGATTAGCTACATGAATTCTACTTTTTCATCTCAGTCTATCTCAGGCCAAATATGATTCAACCTTACTACTCACGTCTATATTATCCCTAACCCATCCCTTTGTCTTGGCGGGCGACTAACCTAATGAAAAGACTTTTTCTCACAGCCATCTTAATTGCCAAACAATAGACATATCCAAACCATCTTAACTATAAGTCTTTTAATTTCATCACCAATTGATGTTAAGTAGCTAAGGACGCCTCTCAATTTCATCACCAATTGTTTGATGTTAAGTAGCTAAGGACGCCTCTCATGAGAGATTGTTACGGATTCCCTTCGACAAGTGGGAGTCCTTCTATGATCAATCAAACCCGCTCACACACACGCTATGAATTGGCACTAATGCAAAAACTGCCATACATTCAACTATTATTCCTCACCATTGGAGTGAAATCTTCAACATGGTCTACTATAAATCCGATAATTTTGAGCGCCAAGGATGAAGGGGCTACAATGATCTATTAAGGTATTTAAATTCGCCAACCCATCATCTTAACTCTCCTTAGACTACAGATTAACAGATTAGGATGGTGGGATTAACTTTGAAATTTCATAGGCCAGGCCCACTTTTATCTTTCATTCCCTCACCTCATCCTTGATTGCTGGGGCCCCAGCCTACTGGACTGTGTTGGGCGTTTGATCCGGAGGCCTTGGCGTTTCGTTAGTTTTTCTTGCGCTCGCAGTTTTTACAATCTGTGTGATTTGCCGACACCACGTGCCAGCCCAAAGTCTTTGTTATTTCAAAGTAGATTTCTCTCCATTTCATTGTATATATAATCAGATTTTGGTGTTTTGGCTTTGACCGAGAATTGTTTTCTTTCATCTTCTCTTACCGATGGGGATGAAAGCAGAAGGTGGTGAGGAAGAGAGACCCATGAAGAGGAGGAGGACATGGAGGTGGGTCTTTGCTGCTTTGATCGTCGTCTTCTTCGCCGCAGCGTTTGCATCGAGAAATGCCCCCAAGATCTCACTTTTTGGTTTTACAAACAAACCTTGCCAGTGTTCGGTACTCACCCATTTCTTAATTACCCGTTTCTGTTTTTGGGTCTGTTTGAATTTGGATGTACTCTGTGTTGGAATGGGTACCCATTTGTCGATTTTGTGGGGGTTTTGAAATGGATTGAAGTTTGGGGTGCATTCAAATGAGAACCCCTTTTGGTGATTTTGAGGGAACTCTGAAATATGATTATGTGATTTTGAAGAAAAGTTTTAGCTTTTGCTTTGTTTCATGAATTAGAAACAACAGATGCCTGCATGGTTTCATGGGTTTGTTGGAAATGGGGACCAGATTTTTTTTTTTTTCATGAACTAGGAACCTCAGATGCCTGGATGGTTTCATGGGTTTGCTGGAAATGGGGAATATGTGAGTTTGGATGTTCACCAAAATATAAATATGGTTGGTTAAGTTTGGTAAAATGTATGGTGCTTTATTTCACTCTATAGGGTGGTGGGTTCCTGTTCTGGTTTCATGTTTTGTTGACTCTCCTATCCTGTGTGGTTGTCAGAGCCAATTGCCAATATGGTTTTGGGAGAGGTGGAGTTATCTATATCCTACCTAAATGTTTTAATTTTTTGCTCCATCCTGAATGCGCAAAGAAGCATCCGTTTTATCTACTGTTGTATACAAACTGAAAGCGATTTGAGATGCCCCAAATGCATTTTTTTTTTTTTTTATCCCCTGAATGTCCTGAACCTTTCTGGATGATCAATGGAGATTTACATTAGAAGTAAAAGCACACTCGATCTGTATGTGATTTTAGGTGCATCCAAACATTCTTAAGCTCTAGGGGGTATCTTTTTTCGGTTTTGAAGTTGGAACTGTTCAGTGTGATGGAAGACAGATTTAGCTTTCAACTTCTGTCTATATGCATTGTGGCTCTGGTGGGTTTTATGTTGTTTGAATGAGGGAGGAGAGTTTCAATTCAAGGATCTTAAGCTTTAGAAGATTTGGCATCAGTTGACTTTTATCCTTCTTATGGATTTAAACAGTCTTTGTTTGTTGGTTGGTTGTGTCTACTGATGCCTTTGTTGAAAACTTGTGCAGGATTCACGTAAATACACAGGCATTGTCGAGGATTGTTGTTGTGACTATGAGACTGTTGACACTATCAACGAGGAAGTGTTGCACCCTATACTTCAAGAGGCTGTCACTACCCCATTTTTCCGATATTTCAAGGTGCGGTAGGATCTAGATATGGGCTAATATTGTCTGAAATGGTTTCCTTGGTCAATCAAGTGTTTTTGTGCCTTTATATGTATATGCGATCTTTGTTAAAGCTATCAATGACCACCTCTCATTTGACAATGGTTCTTAATCAGGTGAAATGCATTTCTTATCCTTTTTTTCCTAATTTCATACGATTCGTTGATTCTTTATTATGCTAAGCCTCTTCTTGTTGATTTTTCTTCTGGTTAGAGCTGTCTTAATTGATGAATAGTTATTCACATGCAAATCGTATAGTTTGTCTAGGTCAAATGTTTTTTGTTTTCCTTCTTCTTTCTTTTAGCATATTTTATTTGTAGTTATTCTAAGACCAGTTTCATGTTTCTACTTGACTCCTACAAACAGGCACAGGGGTTAATCTTTCATGTCTCTTTGGGTCTAAGTTGTCTGGTTTAATGTGGACTGTTGACATACATTTGGTAGATCACATGGGCATGTTGCTCGTGTGTTGTTGTCCTTTGGCCTATTTTATCCATCTGTTGTTTTTTCATACATTTGTAGCCTCTCTGATCAGTGGCTCGGGCTAATTTTGGGCCTGCCAATCTACATGATGGCCCTGTCTGCATGTAGATTGGATCTTGCACACGTGTGGCACAAGCGCCTGTGTGTAGGTCTGCCAGTAGGACTAAGAAACTCTTTTAATAGGATAAAAGTACATAGAAAAGGGAAGGCAGATGTAGAACATGCGATTTTTCCCTCTTGTTGCTGCAGTATCATGTCGAGTTTTCACCTATAGGAGGTCTCTGCACGAAGGCTGGTGTGGATTTTCAAACCCCATTGTCCACGAAGCGAGATTCCCTAAATTAAAGACGCTCATTGAAAATCTTGCATTGCTTCTGTGTGGGATTCCTGTATGAGAATATTTCTTCTGTATCAATTTACATGTAGTTTCTCATTCCTACATCATTGATTGTATAGTTTAAAGAAGTATAATTGTCTATACTGATAAAAGAAGTATTATCATCTATAGTGACTGCTCCTTTTAAAATAAGTATTTAAACTGACTGCTCCTTTTACTTTTTCTTAGAAACACATGCACTTGGAAATTTTAGATGGACTTTCTGGAAGAAACTTTGTTGCAGGAGTCTTCTAGATAGTATATTGGTTGATGTTTCAGCCTTGTATTCATGGATTAAAAAATTGGCTCAGTCGACTTGGACTTGGCCATGACCGAGTCAAGTTCAAGTCTACAGTGACTCGGACTCGACTCGACTCGACCAGTGAATGATCCTTGCTTTGTGGCGGCTCCATTTGCATTTTGCAGTCCCTTTTTAGGTTCTGATTGGTCCCCTTTATTATCCTTTTCTTTTTTTCTTTTGTACATGGGCCCACTTTTGATCTATCAATTCTCTTCACCAACACCTGCTCGTATACTTAGCGTCAGCGACACTATTCCAGTCACATTTACGTTTTATCACAATGAATATGTAGCATCTAGCACCTAAAATTAAATATTTGGATCATTTGATAAGACCAACCCCTCAAATATGTGCCCAAATTAAATAGTACAAAGGCCTAAACTAGGACTCGAGTCGGGTCCCGAGTCCGCTTTTTTAATCCTTGCTTGTATTGCCCCCACCACCAACACTTCTAACTTTAACTTATATCTAATTTACTCTTTTATTAATAAACATTTCCATATTTTCTAAAATTTAACAAACATTATCACTATCATCATCAAAACCTCGTCCCAACTATGTTAGGGTCGGCCACACGAATTCTATTTCTCCATTCCGATCTATCTTGAGCCAAATCCTCAGATAAGTTACACTTCTTCATATCTATTTTTTAGTCCATCCATGTCCTCTTTGGCCTACCCCTTCCCCTTGGGTTTCTCTAATTTTATCTCCTACTGTTGCTACCCCTAAATGCTCTCGAAAGCGCTCATTTCTGATTCTATCCTTCCTAGTTTTACCACACATCCACCTCAACATTCTCATCTCTGCTACATCCATTTTGTGCATATGCTGCTTCTTGATTGGCCAGCATTCTGTTCTATAGGTCATAGCTGGTCTAATCATTGTCTTGTAAAATCTTGCCTTCAGTCTTGTTGGCATTCGTCGGTCACAAAGCACTTTAGAAGCAAGTCTCCACTTAAACCATCCTACTTCAGTCCTATGTTCGACATCTTTATCAATCTCATGGTCTTTAATTCTCACCAGTTTTTTTTTTTTACTGCCAGTCCCAAGCCCGAGTAAAGGAGGAGGGTTGCATTAGGTAGGTTGACAGCCGGTGTAAAATTTTGGCACAACCCAAACATGAATTCTGAAACATCATCACTATATAAATGATATTTTAGTGAGTAGTCATATATGAATTTCCGATATGAGCTGCCCATAACCTAATGTGGTATGGTTGCATTGAAGGGCCATGTATGTGGCTGTGCCTACCTGCATGTATAGTAGAAGATTGGATAGAAGGTTTTGTCATGGATTCCATATGATCCTAATTTATCTCACCTCAGTTGGATAATGATATCATCCGATGAAAGGGTCAAATTTGACAATTAGACCAATTTGGTCCAATCGTCCATTTTGCTGACCCTTGATTTGATGGTTATGGACTTATGGTCATTCAATTAGGTTGAAATTTGGACATTTGCAGTCCACAATGGCCACTTCTATTTAAAACTGTCCATAATGCATCCAAGTAGGCTCCAAATCCAGCCTTAACAATATGGCGTACTGTTAGCATCACACAACCATTCCGTACTTTTATGTTTAGCATTGATTAGGGGTACATGCAAAATAACCACAATCTGATTATTGTGACCATCTATTTAAGAAGGGCTTTAAGATTTAATGGTTATATTGTTTATAAACTATTGAACTTTAGAGCTTCCAAATAGATGCTAACGATCATAAGATCGTATTGATATCTGGCCTACCTTTAATTTTTATACAAAAATCTTACTTTCCTACTCAAACTATGTCATTAAAATGCATCCAGGTGGTTGGCTTCACCAAGTTTGAAACTTGCGGACTAGTTCTCACTTCTCAGTCGATTTTTCCTCTTTATATGTATGTATGTATTGAATATAGGCAAGAGCCCACCAAGGTTTTAAAAATTGGACTGTCTCTCCTAGTCAGATCGACTTGAATCGAGTCACATATTACTTGGCCAAGCCAGACTAATTCGCACCATAAATTCAAAAGCCTTTAAAATATAGGAAAATATAATAAAAATCTAAAAAGTTGAAAACAGTGTCTTTTAAATTGAGAATTTTAGAGTCGTGTGTTTTAGTTAGTCTGAATGAAATTTAGTATGATTAGGTGTTGCCATTTTTCAGTCAATCAAATGAACAGTTGCATTCAATTTTCGAATGCTTAAATCTTCTGCATAACGACGTGGTTTTAATCTTCTCTTCTAAAATCAATGTAAAAGATCCCCAAAGGCATCCAAAAGCTTATTCCAGCATGAAAATATGGAGAAAATGTTGTGTTCAAAGCCTTTTCTATAGGAATCTGTTTGAAGCGAGACTTGGGGGTGACTCAATTCGGTAGTTGTTGAGTTAGAATCAACTTGGCCAAGTCAACTCAAACTCCTGATTTTTAAAACCTTGGAGTCTACAACACAGTTGTAAGGTGCTCACTGTCACAATTATGTGGTTGCAGGCTCAAGTCTCTGTGTGTGTTACGGTTCCCTTCTACTGAGACGTACCTCTTGCAACTTGCATGAGCGCTAACAATTTTAACACCATGAGTCACCCACGTCCAACCTCCTCACACTCACCAAACACCCTCCCCCAATG
Source organism: Litsea cubeba (assembly GCA_012931725.1). Lineage (NCBI taxonomy): Eukaryota > Viridiplantae > Streptophyta > Magnoliopsida > Laurales > Lauraceae > Litsea > Litsea cubeba. The sequence continues at coordinate 38,666,851 of CM022945.1, read as the reverse complement.
ATTTGCCACTCACCCTAATTTGACACTAATCTTCGATGTAACTTACCATTGGATTGAATTTCATAAAAATGTAACTTAGGAAGTTATTTAACTTTGAGGACCTTAAACCAATGGTTGTGATGATCTGATTGGGATGATTTGTCTGCCCAAATAATCTCCAATGAGACCTTTCCATTGCACTAGGCCCCATGATAGGCATGCATCTTGGTGGGTTTCACGAGGGGCTTAGATTTTTGAGATCCACACATCCATATTAGCATACACATCTCAACCATATGTAGTTTAGCTTTTTCTCGTTTCTTTAATACCCAACATTCAGTTCCTTTCTTTAAAGCGGGTCTGATTGTCATCTTACAAAATTTCCCTTCTAATTGAAGTGATACTCAACAATAGCATAGCACAGACACTTCAGTAGCCTGTCTACCCTTTGCTTACTCTTTGCTAATTTTATTTTTACATCCAACTTAAATCCACTGTTTTGTTCTATAATTATTCCTACTGAAATCCATCACATTGTTGTACTAGGTCATTTTCAATTTTGCCAAGATATCTTCTTTACACATGATCCACTAAATTTGCTCTGCATATAGATTCTGTCTTTGGTATGCTGAGTGCTGACCCATTTGCCTTGAATGTCTTTCTCCAACATTCTAGCTTATCATTACTTGCTTTCTTGTATGACTGACTAGTAGTACCACTTCATCTAACAAACATCATGCAACATGAAACTTCATCTTGTCTTCTATCGTTAACTTGTCCATAATCAAGTGGATTAGATAGAGGCAACAAAGACCCTTGCAATCTAATTGTAACCAGTACTTCAACATCTCCTTACATTCAATTCTCACACTTCTGATTGCATCTTCATACATGTTTTGTATATTATTGGTATACCTGTTATCATATGCATTCTCTGAATTGTTAAAAAGAATTCCTCTTTTCTCTAAACTTTTTCATGAGTTGTCTTATAGGAAAATGACTTCTGGAGTATATCTACCTAAAATAAATGCAAACTAATGCTTTGAAATATTTGACTTGCCATAAGTGATGTTTTATTAGTCTCTCCTTAAGTTTCTTTGTATGACTAAGTTTGATCGCTCAATAGCTTGCGCAATTTTCAAAATCACCTTTACTTCTGTCGAAAGGAATCATGTTACCCTTTTCTCAATCATCATTCTTTTTGTATTCAAAATTTTATTAAACATTCTCATTTACTCAGATCTTTTATTGATGATTCATTGATTTGATTTTAAATAATGATTTACTTTGCTCATAAATTTCATATTAATGAGTCTTTAAATTACATTCCTTGTCTATCTTTGACCTCTTCTTCTTTTTCCAAGAGCACCTTATATAATCAAGACTCTCATTTTATTTTATTTTTCTCAGTAAACTTGTAGATACACTATGACCCCTCAGTTCTCATTTTCACATACAAAAGTACTACGCTTCTTTTTTGCTTTACTAATGGCTTCAAAACTTTTTTGCTATCTTATACCTTTCTAAGTTTTTGGTACTCCTTGTTTTTGCCATTGTTTGAAGAGTTAATTAAAGAAAAGGAAATGATGTATTCTTTTTATATGGTCAAAACTGCTTGCAGTTGGAAGATCTCTAGAACATCGAGACTTTTTTTTAACTGGTTGGTGGTCTTTGGAATAGGTTAAGCTATGGTGTGACTGCCCTTTCTGGCCTGATGATGGGATGTGCCGTCTGCGGGATTGTAGTGTCTGTGAATGTCCAGAAAGTGAGTTTCCTGAGCCATTTAAGAAGCCCTTCCATGGGCTTTCTTCTGACAACTTGATATGTCAGGAGGGAAAACCCGAGGCTGCAGTGGACCGAACGCTGGATACTAAAGTATTCAGAGGATGGGTAGAGATAGACAATCCATGGACATACGATGACGAGACTGATAATGGTGAGGCTTTTCTTTTGCTGGGGAATATTGCCATTCTTTAAAAACTTGATAAGTCCATCTGCAGCTCCATGCATTCTCATCGAAATAATGTTGTATGTGGGTGCTACCATGAATGCGACTGACCCATGACTTAGGGTGACCTCTTATCAAGTGAGCTGGACACACTTGAATGTGAACTGTTAGTGTGTTCATAAACTGTCCACTTATTTCTTAAATTTGTGTCCCACTTGTTGAATGGTCTTGCCAGATTCTGTGGCCAGGAGGTCGATGTAACAGATGATTTGGATCTCACACATGCAGTGGATCTTACAGATCCCTGTGGGTTTAGCAAACCTCCTTACTTGCAGCTATTTTTTCAATCTTAAGTAAATAGTAATGCATTGCTCATTTCTTATTGCAGCGGAGATGACATATGTCAATCTCCAACTAAACCCTGAGCGATACACTGGTTACGCTGGTCCATCCGCTAGAAGAATATGGGAAGCTATTTATAGGGAGAATTGTCCAAAATGTGAGTCAATTATGTTCTGTTAAATCATTTTGAAGAAATTGACTTTTTTAACTTTTCTGTTTCACAGCTTTCATTTTGGAACATCTCCTCAAATTTCTGTTGCTCAAAACCTGGCCTAGTCAGTTTAACTCGTTCAATTCTCTCGTTAGTACATTTTTGTGTTGATTCACTTCACCTTGTAGAATTTTTCATCTAGTTTTGCTACATCTATATGCTATTAATGGATCCCACATAAAATGCTTAGGAATTTTTTTAAGGATCATGTTGAGCCTTCCTTTTTTAGCTTGGTTGGATACTGAGTTTAATTTTTGAGTTTCTAAACTTGGTCTCAAAGATGGTTGGATTCACTTATTTTTGTGTTTCCAAATACTTGTGTTTGTGCTTGCTAATTTAGTCTGTTGGGAAGAATTGATCTTCTTTATTACTCACTACTAGTTGTCTTCTGGTGTATTTGATATTTTAACGTCTGTTAATGTTTTAGAAGATGTGTTTTTTGAGTTTTCATGGATTTTTTTTGCTGCATAGAAGTTTCTTGGGGATATTTCCAAGTTGGGATAAGGTGTAGTGGGAGAATGGTAACTTTATAAAGAGTTGTTTGATATCTTAAGAAGCAAAGTAGCAGCATACTGAGAAAATTGTAGAGCTTTGGGAGAAATAGGTATACCGGTAAATCCTATTTGAGTGGCAAATGAGGGAAAAAAGTAGCTATATTTTGAGAGTTTTGGAGAGTGGTGTTGTATTTAGAGGAAATGTAAACAGGAAAAATGTATTTTTAAGGAGTTGTGTACTTGAAAGAAATGTGGGAGAGGCTTTGGCTAGATTGAATTCACTTGGAGGCTGCTGTTTGGTAAGTAGTTAAACAAAGAGGAAGCAATGGATCTCATAGAAGGATTGGATGAAGAGATAATCATGAATCCAATTGGGCATTTTTTCTTTATTCTTTATTCTTTTTTTAAAAATGATGGCTGTATTAATGCTCAAAAACTGTACAGTATAGGAGATGTATAGTGAACACAAAAGGCCAGAAGAAGAAAACAACCAGCTCAAAAGGGGCCCTGGCCTTAAAATTCAGCCAAGACCACCCAAAACAGGTAGCCTAAACGGAGAGCCAAAAAACAATTAAAACTGAACAGAAACAGTGTGGAGATGAGTTCTTTTCTTTTCTTTATTTTTTTTTCCTAATAAGTGTGAAGTCATGACAGTGTTAAAAGAGCTCCATGAGAGAGGAAGACTGAGAGAAGAATTGAATACTACTTTATCTATCCTATCTTGAAGGTTAAGGGGTTGGATAAAGGGACCACATAGTCCAAGAAGCTTGGTTGGGAATGCGTAAGTCTCTAAACTTCTACCAAATAGTTTAGGGAAGTTATTGGTTTGATCTTTTCAGCATCAGAATGTGGTTTTGGAAGTTGGGCAATTTTTTTTTTCCGCGTAAGTTTCTATCAATTGCATTCATCCAAGGGGTAATTCCAAAAGACCAATCATCCCCACTTAAAGCTGAACTTAGTAGAGGTTTATGATCAATGCATGAAGCAATTTTCTAGATTATTTGCTTTAGACGATGGGTTTCAGGTGAGATTGTGGAGGTGAATCTAGGATTTTCTACCTTGTTTGTGCTGCGTGGATGATGAGATGTCTTCGGTGCTAGACAACCATGGGATTTTCTCAGCAAAAAGTCGTTACAGTTGTCTTGTGTACATATAAGTGGCTTCTTCAGGGCTCCTTTATCTTTGGAGGATTCCAGCTCGACCTTAAGTCTTTGCCTTTTGTTGTAACATCAGTTTGGACAATTTCTTACATTTATTTTATCGGTAACTAAAAATCATATTAAAAGATGGGGAAACTTACAAATGATTAAAAAAAAAAATGACATGAAAAGACAATGGTATACCAAAACAAGGGACAAGCATTGCATAGTAAGAGCAATAAAAGGAGCATCCGTATCAACCCCTTGCTTACCTAAAGCATCTGCCATGGTGTTGGTTGATCTCCCTACATGCTTAAACTCCACTTGAGCCGAAGAAGACGACTTTAATTTCGGAGAAGAGAAAATGCAATTTCCAAGGGCCCACCTCGGAAGAAATCCAAGAAATAGCATCGGAAGAATCTCTTTCCACTATCAATTTGCCATGATTTCAGTGGTTCCAAGTACGCTGACTTGGTACTCCTGGACATCTTGTCTCATCTTGTTAGGGTTGACAGTTGTCTCTAGGGCTAGGCTGGGGCTTGAAATGTTAGGCCTGTGAGGTTGGGTGGTGCCTAACTTTGGAGCTAACTTATATAATAACAGAGTGGGCTTGCAGCCTTGCACAGACCCCTGCCTGCCTCTAGCCTGGCGCATTTTTCATTCCATGCACAGTGGTGGCTTGTCAAAAAGTATTTTTGGATTAGGGCGTTGGAAACATAATGATTGGTGGGGAGCTCACAAGGCCTTAATGGTAAGAGGAAACTAAAATGGATTGACGAGTTTGGTTGTATTTCCTTTCCCAAATACACGGAATTATGTGGACAGAATATTAAGGGGAAATCTAGGACCTCCAACACCTTTGGATGAGTGCTTTGGGCTGATACGGGATCAAAGGGAGAGAAAAGAAGGGAATCTAACTGACGCGAAGCTCTATTTATAAGATAGGCAATGAGGTCATTCAAAGCTTCCTTGGAGGGGGAGCTCAAATAATTCATTCCTTGGGCAATCGATGGATACCATGGAGATTTGCATTTATCTCATGCAAATCTCAGGTGTCACTTAAAACACTGTTTTTTTATTTCATGCATATGAAGGGTTATGACTTGGCTAGCTTGTTGACCACATAGAGGGACTATAGTAAAAGTTGGAACTTGGAAGCCAGCTGTAGTTGTCTTTGGTTTAGACTGCTTTTTGCTCTGCCTCGGTGGTACAACAATTTCTGTTGTTAAGAAAAACTTAACTGCTACTCTATGATTGCTAGATAGTTGTTCATTTGACATCTATGGCTTGAAACATTATATTATATTTCAAAATGAAAGCTTGCCTCCAGTTGCAGAAGTTGGCAAATTTGCATCATAAGTTTGGTGTTCCATAACAGGTGATTGACCATATCAAAACGGTGTTGCACTGAACATAATTGAAAATATTTTGTTTCTTAACTTCTTGTGTGCTTGTACTTATTCAGTTGATTCCTTTTGTACTGCTAAGCATTGATTAATACATCTTACCATTCAAAAAAAAAAAAAAAAAACACACCAGTGCTTGTAGTCATACATTCTTGTTTTTCAGACCCATCTGGAGAGTTTTGCCCAGAGAAAAGAGTGTTGTACAAATTGATTTCTGGATTGCATACTTCTATTTCGGTGCACATAGCTGCTGATTATCTCCTTGATGAGACTGCCAACCTGGTAAATCTCTGCGCACTAGTTTTTTCACTACTGAAAGGGCAAAAAACAGATGTGTACACCCACAAGCATGCCATTCTTATTGGGAACCAAATAATTGTCTTAACATTTGTATCTTGTGCATTGATTTCAGTGGGGTCAAAATCTTGAGCTGTTATATGACCGTGTACTAAGATACCCAGAGCGTGTCAAGAACTTGTACTTCACTTTTCTCTTTGTTCTACGTGCTGTGACGAAGGTGAGCATCAAAATTTCTTGTTTGCTGACTGTGGTTATATGTTATGGAGGTTTGCTTATGGGACTGCACAGTATTTCAACCTAGAAGCATTAGACATAGTTAGGGCCCTCATATCCCTCAGATTGCTTGTATAGTGAACCAGACCATGGATTGCATGATGCTTCAGTGGTCATTAATTGCAACACCCTCATTAGTGTACTGCTGCATTAATCCAGCGCCATGTGCTTGTTGCTGATTTGCTGACAGCTGCTTTTTGGGGGGTTGAAATGGCTGCTGTTTGGGGCTGATTTACTGACATCTATTTACCTGCAGCTAAAACAAGAAAAGATGGTTATTCTATTGCTGGAGAATAATAAGAAAAAGTGCATCTCTTTTAGTGTTGCCATGAGGACTGCTATACTATATTGTTTTATATTAATTGAACGGCGGCAGTCTAATTGACTAACTCATTTGGTTACTCCCAGTAATCTCTTCACATTTCTTCTGTTATTTTTCTCTTTCCAAAACCCTATGATCTTCCTTCTACATTGCCTTTTTTAGGTAAACCTTGTTGGAAACAGAGCAGGTCAGAGATCTTGGGACACAATCATTCCATCCCTAGACCTGACGTTAGCATGTGGCACTGCTGCCCTGCTCCCATCTTTCAAGGTGTAGGGAACCTGTCTAATTTTCACATAATTAAAGAAACAGTCAATTTCCGGCAGTTCCATTATGACTGTGTGTTGCATAACTGCTGTTGCTGTGATATAAAGGAATGCTCCTCATCCATTAATTTCATGATACCTTCTCCTGGAACTCAATTTTTCTTCACTTCTATGCTTTCATGTGTTTCAGGCAGCAGATTATTTGGAACAAGCTGAGTATGACACTGGGAATTCTGCAGAGGATCTGAAAGCACAATCATTGATGAAACAACTACTCTATAACCAGAAACTTCGTGCTGCATGTCCTCTTCCATTTGATGAAGCCAAGCTATGGCAAGGGCAAAGTGGACCAGAACTGATGCAGCAAACTCAGAAGCAATTTAGAAACATCAGGTATCATAATCAAACATCACAGAATGTTTTAGACTGCCGCTGCCTGTTGAGGATTAATAGTTATCTGCTGCATTATGTGTATGGTTTGCAAACACTTCCTATTCAGAATATTTGTACACATGATGTGGAAATCTGGACTGTTAATTTGAGAGGCCTCACAAGAAGAGGATTAATAGTTATCTGCTGCATTATGTGTATGGTTTGCAAACACTTCCTATTCAGAATATTTGTACACATGATGTGGAAATCTGGACTGTTAATTTGAGAGGCCTCACAAGAAGAGGAGTATGCCCCCAATGACGGTATCTGATATTGGGGAAGATCCTACATCATTATTATCCCTTTTGTTGAATGTGGAACATTTCTCTGTCTTATTTTTTAACAGTTATGGTAGACCTTAAATTGAAGGGTCAGAATCTTCCAATCTTGGAGAGTTTTATGGCATCCTGGTGTCCATTGTGTCAATTGACTAGACTGACCCATGGCCCCAACCAGATATGGGACTGTCAATGAACTATACACGTTCATGTCAATGATACCTTGGCAGAGGTAGTCTTTTTCGCCGTCCTAATCCGTGTATATACCCACGAGTTTGTCCATCCATATCATTTGAATGATAGCATGGATAACACTTCAAATATCCTAGTTTTTAATATATATATATATATATATAATGCATATGATTTAAATTTGTAGTCCATTCGTTAGCCTGTAGATGGACAATTAGACAATTAGGATAGAATAGCTAGCAAAGTTATAGAAGAAAAGGCCAAAGATGGATGGTGTGATCTTCCACTTTGAAGGTCTGTTTTGATAGGGGAAATGCATTTGCCGTAGGAGTCTCTCTGGGGGTTTGGGGTTGGGTGGGTGGATGTGTGTGTGTGTGTGGGGAGTGTCCTTTTGATGGGAAAAATGGAAAACCCTACCAAGGGGTAGAGAAGCACAGTGGCCCACAGCTGTCCATTCGTCACTTTCTCCACCACCATTTTTATTAATTAACACCAATCAAGAGTAATATGTTGGATTTCAACCTGGTAGTCCTGAACTCTTGGTGTCACCACTTCTCTTCTCCCTGGCCAAATTCCCCCCACTATTTTTTGGGACATCTTCTATTCCTGGTGTAGGTAGATGCATCAATGCACTGCATCACTTTAACCATGGATCCCATATGCACAAAATAAGTTGGTGCACAAAACTCTCCATTTTCTGTAGCACAAGACCATTTGATTCCTTATGCTTCTGCAAGATATAAAAAAACTAATTATTGCCTTCCACTTGTTTCAGTGCACTGATGGATTGTGTTGGTTGCGAGAAGTGTCGACTTTGGGGGAAGCTTCAAGTCCTTGGTCTCGGAACTGCATTGAAAATTCTTTTCTCAGTCAATGGTCATGAGCACTTGAATCAACCTGTAAGTCATTTCCTACCAGAAATTTAAATCAAATGTCAGTCTTTTACCATAACTCATGGAGATGTGTAGAGAAGAAAAAATTGCACATGGGTCTCTATTGATTTAGAGTTCACTTTCTTATTCCATAAATAGGAATTTCAAGCATAGCTCGGTTGGTGTACATGGGTCTCTATTGATTTAGAATTCACTTTCTTATTCCATAAATTGTAATTGGGCCACTTAATCAAAGATTGCTTGAGTTTTCTTCAGTTATAGAGTGTTTTATGGTTTTGCTCGTGCCCTAGTGGCTGGAATCCTTACAATGAAGTGCTCAATATATATAGAGCAGTATTCTAAGCCGCTAAGACTTCTAAAATAGAAAGCTACTAATCCTAATAAAACAATGAATTAGAAACAATTCTCTAATTAAACAAGGAAATAAACTTAGGATAAAAATAGCATGCCACAGTAGCTTCTCGGTCAATTGGGCCTTTGGGCTGAACCCAAAGGACTGGGTTGGATGGCAGGGTCCATCATGTGGGCCCAGGGGCTCTTTTGTGCTTCTGTACTGCGTCACATTTTGGTTGCTTGGTTAACCAACGAGTGGTAGCTCAGTTGGCCAAGGACTCTCTGCCTCAGGAAGCGGATGGGTCTTGTGTTCGACACCTTCCTCCGTTGGCCACCTCCCATAGTTTTACCCGGTGCATGTGAATAGGAGGGTTTGCATGTGCCCCTAGGGATTAGTTCTTGGTTGTCCAAAATGAGTGTCCCTCGGGCTCAGGGCCAAAGGCTCTTGGGCTTGGTAACCGCGGGAGATACCCTGGGTGATAAAAAAGAATTTGGTTGCTTGGTTGGTAAGCTAGCCCCAGGACCAAGTCCATGCGTGCTAGATGTTCTTCATGGGTGTTAAACGCAAGGGAATCGGAAACATATCCTCCACCAGTGGTAGCTTTGTTGCCAGCTGTTGTTGTCCCACTCAATTGTATAAGGAACAACAACAAAAACGATGGTTATTCAGAGGAAACAATTTTTTATTCCACTTCTACCTACAAGAACACCACCAAAATACGATGGTTATTCAATAGAATAGCTCAAAAAAGGTTCAAAGATGTAACACACAGACCTAAGATCACGAATCAGACAATTTAAACCTGGTAATTTCCAGAAATGAATCTGTTTGACCTTTCAACCAAAGAAACCTTATCATCTCTTTAGATCATCGCCACACAGAATTCCAATGCCCCTTCATTCTCACAATTCAAAAAAAGAGAGAAATGAGCAGAAAAAAGAAAATGAAGGAACATTAGAAAACCCATTTCAGATCTAGATGGTAGAAATTTCCTAAAACAGATAAGAGTTTTTGCTAGTTTCATCAGGTAAATAATAATTGTACTGTGTACCCATTCTTAGAGTTGGTATTCTAAGAATATATACTTCGACTGCTTTTGCATCTAATTATTTCCTCACTGAACTTCTAGAACATGCAGAAAACAAACATGTCTAAATACCTTAGGAGGTACAAAATAAAAAAATAAAAAAAAGAAGAGTTTACGAGAGTACAAAACTTGAATGAGAGCCTTCCTATTCAGGACTACATGAGGCATATGGTTAATGATATAGAAGCTGTCATAACAGCATCAAGCCAGAAGAACTTTAGCATATTATCTGAGTGATGAGAGCATGGGCTACCTCAAGAATTTTTTTATTTATCTCAGTGATGAGTGCACGTGCTACATTCTGTTCTTGTATGTATTTACAAGTGGTTGTGGATTCAGTATAATTCTCCAACAAGTTGCTTTGGAATTCAATGCATTTGTTAAGCATACAAGTGGAGCTCTTAAAAATTCTATGATCTAAACCCTGTAGATTGACAATATAATCCAAACTTTGCACACACTTAAAATGCATCTTTTTTAAAACATGGTTGTAGTTGGTTCTGGTCCAGCTCCTTGGGTAAGAACATGCATGGAACTGAATCAAGATCTCAGAACTTGGGTCCTGTATGCATTGGATCCCATCCAATTTTGTTCCAGATCCAAAAGTATGTTCCATGCTCTGTTTTTCTTGGATCAGTATCTAGGTAGTGGGATACCATTTGACATCACTAGTTGGGCTTCGTTACAATTGATCATTGCAGCCACCCAGTGAAAATGGCCAATTACAATTGATTTTCATATTTTAAGGTCCAGTTGGATGAAGGGGATCATCCTGTTAGATAAATTTGTGAACTGTATCACACCCATGGGCCCATCATATGAACCATTTTTTCACTAGAAGTCAGTGTCACATATGCTCATTTAAACATTGCATTAACTTATTAAAAATAAATATATGAAGCTACTGATATTGTCCTCTTCACCGTACAGCTGCAGTTGCAACGGAATGAAGTGATTGCCCTGGTGAACCTTCTCAACAGACTCTCAGAATCCGTCAAATTGGTCCATGAGATGGGCCCTTCAGTTGAAAAGATCATGGAGCAACAGGTTACCGCACCTACTGCTGCCAAGAGTAGCATGTAGCACCATTCATTTCAAGGTGCTTGGTCCATTGGACTCTGCAATAAAATAGAAAAAAAATGGGTCTAATTTGATTTTTCATGCATGCCTGAATTTATCTTACTTGGCTCTAGGGTCAGCTGTATGCGTAAAGTTGGGTCATAATTTTTGGAGAATGTAGTTGCTTACCTCGGGGATTTTGGTCCAGTCACTCTGCCTAGTCAGCTCCTGGGTATTCTGGATTCAATTTGTTGACTGGTGAGAAATGTTTCATAGGTAGGTTATAGAGTTGGAGGAACAGGCAGCTGCTCAGAAAATATTGCGTAAAAAGTGTTGATGCAAGAGGAATGTAAGTTGCAAGGATTTGTATAACTAATGTAATCTCTTAATAGCCAGCCAAAGCAAAGTCCCCGTTATATCCATTACAAGTCTATAAGTAACATTGAAAATCAGATTTGTAGAAAAAACGTTGAAGCTGTGGTTTCAGTTTTGTCTTTGTTTTATGGAGTCTGTAGTTTCATATAGTTGACTACAAGTGATCGATGTTTGTGGGCAAAGGGGGTGAAAATTAATTTTGAGCCATTTAACACCAATTGTAAGTCAGTTTGATTGCCTTTTACATCTATAAATATTTGGTTTTGTTAATTTAGCTAGATGCGAGTGCTATTCATGTGGATGATGAACACTGTTATCCTTAGATCTGAGCCTCATCAAGGCATTATTTTGGATGGAGAAAACACTCCCTTCAGCCCGGTAACACTATTGCACTTTTGAGGTTGTGGGTTCAAGTCATGTTTGCTGATAAAAAAAAAAGTGCGCCCCACTTGTGTGGTCTACCCAGGAGTCGCCCCCCACCCAGTTTGTGTATAGATGATGGGAGGGATTCTACAGGGGATGTTGAGGATGGGAGTGGGCATTTCAGCTCACTGCTGATTAAGCCCATGCTGTTAGTGGTTGGATCAGTTACAAAATTGGGTTAGTGCCAATTCATGAGCGTATGCGAGTTTGAAAGGCCTGGATTTATCTCAGCCGTATAGAATGTGCTTGTAGAAGTGGTGGTTTTGAGAATTTTCCATTACCTGTAATAAAATCCAAGCTGGGCGCTGAAATGTTGGTGGCTAGGGAAATGTTGATGGCTAATTGGGACTCATAGGACTGATCACAGTAGTGCCCGTGCAATGTAAATGGATGTTCTTAATGGTTTTGATAAACAGTGTGTTTATACTATTATGCTCTTTTTTGTCCTGTTCTTTTCTATTATTGCAGACAAGACGATCACAAGATCTCCTTTCTCATTGCTTGCATGATATAGAAACCATTTGAGAATTCTGTTAAAAGAGTTTGAGGTCTGCAAAATCTGTAAAAAATACTAAACATCAGAATCAACATTGAGAGTCCTATTAAACCAAATATAAAAACTCAGTATTCTGTAATTGGTCCTGCACTTTGAGATAAGTCGGGTAATCGCAAAATTATCATCCAATACATGCAAATTATCCTTCCTCTTTTCACTGCTGCTGCTCCTCCTACGATACATATTTATCTTATCATTGCAAAAGTATTGAAGAAAGAACAAAAAAAAAAAAAAAAAAAAACCGTGCAGTCTCACTCACTTTTACGGTCACTTGGCCCACTGGTGCTTATCCCTTTCTTTCACCATGCACTACCTCCGTGAAATAACAAGTAGCACCAAATTTGATCCCGGATTGTCTGAGGGGAAAAGAGCCATGTAGTAATTTGAATCTAGGAAAGTCAAGGTCCCATCACCATCTCCATATTATATCCTTCACCCCTCACATCTTTAATAATCTTCAGTTGGAGCGTATTTCACCGTGATTACATGGAAATTTCAATTCCATGCAAACTAACAGTCCCCAAGAAAAGAACTCATTTTAAAAGGCAGGAAATCTCTTGATACCACATTGGAACTGTGTTGTCTTTAAGCTCCCCTTAAATCAATTAAAACTACTCTTCTCCAACTTTCATCCCCTTTGATACCAGTTCCATGATCTCAAGTTGTACACATGTAATTGGTAGCCCCACCATGGATAAACTTCAAATAAACGGACAAACAAGTGATTTTTTATGGTTGAAATTCACAAGGAAAACTGGGAAGCAGTACCTGGTTGCAGCTGCATTGCTCATAGGGAAATCAAACCAACTACTACTCCACCTCTCATTCCATAATCCTGTAGACCACTGGATACATCTGGCATATACCCCATTTCTTTCATCCTCTCTCTCAACTCTTCTAACTTGGCATATATATAATCCTTCTGAGGGTGCCGTTGGTCCCCAGCAAAGAATCTATGGACCCTACCTCCAACAACAATTGTGCTAACCCCTGGTTCTTTCTTCATACCTTTTTCTTTCATCACCTCTCTCAAACTAAGCCCATCAACCAAGCTACCCTTGTCAATATACGTGTTTGAGAGCAGCACATAAGCTGTTGAATCTTCTGGCCTAACTGAAATAACTTTCTTGGCTGCAATTTTTCCCAATTCAACATTGCCATGAACTCTGCAACCAGCCAACAAGGTCTGCCAAACCATTTCATTTGGCTCGATGGGCATGTCATTGATGAATGCAATTGCATCATCTAGGCGGCCTACCCGAGCTAAAAGATCGACAACACAAGCATAGTGTTCCATCTCAGGAGCAACCCCATATCGTTCCTTCATCGAATGGAAGTAAAAAAGGCCCTGATCTACCATTCCTCCATGACTGCAAGCAAACAGGACACACAAAATTGTAATGGCATTTGGCTTAGTTCCTGACTCTTCCATCTTCCTAAAGAGTTGGAGAGCATTTTCTGCAAAACCGTGTTGAGCATACCCCATAATTATTGCAGTCCATGAAACGACATCCGGACTAACAATCTTCATAAATACACACTCTGCTTCGACCATGCTACCACATTTTGCATACATGTTGATAAGAGCGCCTTCCACGCAATTGTCATCACCAAGCCCAGCCTTGCATACTAAACTGTGGACTTGACAACCTAATTCAAGCAATGAAATGCTAGCACAAGCAACAAGGACACTAGCATATGTGAACTGATTTGGCCTTACGTTTTCTTTCTCTCTCATCTGTAGAAACACATCTAATGCTTTCTCCTCTTCTGAACAGTGAGCATAAGCAGTAATTATGGTAGTCCAAGATACCACATCTCTCTCTTCCATCCTTTCGAAAACCTTTGTTGCATCTTCAATGCACCCACATTTACCGTACACATCGATAAGCGCATTATTCACACTTAAAACTCGTGAATTATCACCGATCTTTACAACCCTTCCATGAACTTCCCTACCACAACGTAGACATTTTAAGTCCACACAAGCATGAAGGACACTGCCATAGGTGAAAAGGTCTGTATGTACACTATTTAGACACATTCGCTTAAAGATTTCCAAGGCCTCCTCACTATATCCACCTTGTGAATAGCCAGAAATCATGGCGTTCCAAGGCGTATTTGTATCAGAGAACCTTGCAAAATTCTTTTCAAACACTGATCTTGCCTCTGAAAAGCTCCCACATTTCGAATACATATCAATCAGAGCAGTTCCGACAACAGCATTCGACTCCAAGCAAGATCTGATAACATGGTGGTGAACTTCCCTGCCTTTGCTAACATCGCCCAACTTCCCAATCGCCTTCAATACGCTAGCAAACGTGTATATATTTGGTCCAAAGCCTCTGCTCCTCATAGACAGAAACCAGTTATATGCTTCTAGATTAAGATCATTCGATGCAAATCCTGATATCATTGCATTCCAGGTAACTTGACTATGCTGATTCATAGACATAAACACTCTCACTGCATCTTCCATGTAGCCAAGCTTGGCATACATGTTTAGAAGAGAAGTATTAACAAAAACATGGGAGGAAAACTCACTCTTTGCAATCTGGGCATGCACCATTTTACCCAATTCAACATATTCCAGCCCAATGCAAGACTGGATAACAGTGGTGTAAGCGAATTTGTCCGGAATTACACCATGATTCTGCATCTGGCAGAAGGATTTAAACCCATCAAGGAAAAATCCATTATCTGTCAATGCAACAACCATGACCGTCCAAGAGAATACATTTCGTTCAGGCATTTGATCGAACAAGCGGCGGGCATAGTCCATTTTGGAGCACTTGCCATACATATGAGCGAGATGATTGTACAAAACAGCTGTTTCATCGGCATTTTCATGAATGAAATTGGATTTTAACAAGAACCCATGAAGTGCTTTCCCTTGTTGGATCGACCTGTTACTTGCACAATCGCGCAAAAGATGGATGAAGAAGGCCTGCACTTGTGGGTCATTATTGTTGGTTTTTTTGGAGACAGAGACAGTTGGTGTAGAAACACAGCTTCTGAGGATTTGGATTTGATTGGATTCTTGTTGGGTGGTTGTCATTGGAGAAGGAAGTGTTGTCATGTTAATGTTGGAAGAAAAGGGAGGGTTTCGAGTTAACAAGGTTGAGAAATGCAGAGGTGGAGGGTATAACCCATAGATAGACAACATCAGTGCTCACACTGCAGAAGATACACTACTGCTTACATTTTTTATATGTAAGTATAGCAATTTACTTTGCCAAGGTTAAAGTAGTACTCTTGGACTACCAGCCGAACGTGAAAGAACTGATTTCAGTGGCTAGAAACATAAGCGTGGCGTGAGTAATGTATAGAAAGAAAATCTGGCTTTATTGTAAAATCAAGTAATTTTTAAAATATTACATCACTATTGGTATTGGGCTTCCAAAACACCAGCCTCATTTTCATACTTTTTTAAGGATAAGATTATCTCACTTTCCTTCTCTTTTTTGCTCTTGAAGGCCTTTTCGATCTGTGATTTAGATATTTGAATATTTTCATGGAACTACTAATAAACCCCTGTGGGTGAAGTATGAATTTTGAGAGAGAGATGAAAAGATCAAGCAAAAACAATCTGATTCCTATTTTTCTAATTTTCTGGTAGATCTTGAGTTTTAGATTGGTATGCGTGTCATAAGTCTGCAGATCTATTAGTAATAAATGATCAGAAACTAGGAAGAAAGTATAGCATGTAAGTTAAAAATGAAAACCCTAATCGGATGGATGGCATTCTTCAATGAAGGCGATTCTTTCCATTTACAAAAGTTATTGGTGGACCACATCATATGAATGATCTATAAACTGTCGTACTAAAATTGTTTTCCAAGTCCTGCTCAGTGCATTATTACCATCCATCTGATGGCCACAACGTCGTAAATGACCTAGACAAGAACTTGGGTAGTTCATTCTCGGAATAGGCCACAACATTAATGCCAGGCCTTTAAAATTACTTATCAAATATTTTTGTAACTGGCATGTGTGGTCCACCCTATTACCGCAGGGCAATCTGTTCAAGTGCCATGATTGTGGGGCCACTAGCCTCACTAGATGCAAAGAGAGACTTAAATTAGTCATCTAATCAAAACTCTAAAAAGACAAATTGGACTTTGTTCCATCAAGATAAAGCCATGAAAATAGTTGGATAATTTCAACTGTCCATTTGATGGCTTTAGATTTGATTCCAAATGACATTAACTGAATCTGATCTTTAGTAGGGTAGCTAATCACCCGGCCCTCCTTTTGTATGGCAGAACTAGTGGCTCCATGCTATGTGTCCTCTCTCAAAAAAGAGGTTGTAAAGATAATTCTACAGCTTACAACAACCGCACAATCTTCTCTAATTTAATACACGGGACATTCTATGCAAAATTACAAAGAGAGGAAAATAAGGGATGGGGATAAATACAGGGCTAAGAACAACAGCTCCTGGTGATGAGGAATTCAAACTGAGATCACACTACTTCCATCAAGTCTTCCTCTTTTTTCTTCTCAAGGCAGGCATTGCCCTCAGTCCTACTTCAACTGCCCCTGATGTACATGAGTCTCTTTCCTCAATCATACTTGGAGGAGGCATTTGAGGTATTTTACTACTATAATCTTGCTGTTCCAGAATATTTTCTTGCTTCTGTTCATTTAGGTTAGTTGAAGAATTGGCTGAAAAATGCGCATCAGTTGAACTCCAAGTAACATAAGAATCTTTTCTCTGTGCTTCTAAGAGATCAGAAGCTCTTGCCGGGCTAGGAACTTGCTGAATTGGATTGCCACTTTGGTCATCATCTTCATCTGCACAAAACCCACCTCCACTGTAAAGGTAGTCCCTGGATGACTTACCCTCCAGAGATGGCTCGTTTGCTTGGTTCTCATCAGTGGGGCCACAAGCATCACTAGTGATGCCCCGATCGGTGAAAGGTTCTTGCTCCAATGTGCCTGAGCAGTTCTCATCGCTTTGGTTTGATGAACTGCCAAGGCTGTCACCATCCGCATCTTTTCCTGTGTATTTTACATGCTTCCGTTGACGTGCTGACTGGAGAGTTCATGAGAAGGAAGGAAACATAAAACAAATAAGGATTACTCATAATAGAGAGACAGAAATTGCAATCAAGGAGGAGATTCATATTAGAATAATTAGATTAATGAAACAAGGTACAAATGTCACTTACACGACGCAACTCTGACTGTTCTTTTGCCCTTTCTATATGTACTTGCTTTTCACTGTTGTTATCATCTCCATCACTAGAGCTGCTTTCAGTTGTATCATGGATCACGGCTTCTCTTCCTTTTCCTCTTCCTGCTCTTCCTCTCCCTCTCCCTCTCCCTCTTGCATTTCCTCTGGGTTCATTTCCGGCTTTTGGTCTACCTGCCTTTTGAACAAGTGAATGCCCATCTTCAGACTCCGTCTTCTCAGTCCCCTTTTTTCTTGGCTGCTTTCGAGCAGTCTCTTCCGAAGCTTTGGCCGCGAAAGCAGTCTCTTCCGAAGCTTTGGCCTCATTCCCAGCATCACCTCCATTAATCTCATCACAAGGTTTTCAGAAATGTTGCTAGCAGTTCCAGATGGTCTTACCTTTCTTTTCTTTCTAGATTCAGAACCTACTAGTGATGGATGATCCATCAGCTCTGATGCCTGGTTCCCTGTAATTCCCTTTACAGCTTTTTTAATTCTCTGGCTACGAATTTTTGCAAATCTCTCATTGAATGTGTAAAATGCTTCCAACCGCAGTTGAGTCTGCAATGAAAAAGCATGAGCAATGAAGATCACACAGAAAGAACAACACTTCCTGGAGAAACTGTTCCTCCACTCGCAGACAGCATGTGCTGTCCAGCTCTATGAGGCCCACTTGGACCCACCTTTGATCAGTGCACCCACTTCACATTCACTGCCCCCCATATTTGGAACCAGGCCCTAACACTTATGTTTCACTCATCATTGGATTAGATCTAAAAAAGTGTATAGTTGAAAGACTGTTGATCTTTAAGGCTATTAAATAAAGGCCGAGGATAAACCTGATGGGCTGATTTTTCACCAAACAATTATCCATAATGAGACCTTTCCATCCCCACTACCCCCATAGACCGGCACACATCTAGGTGGGCCCCACGAGCTGGACCGAATATGAACAGTAAGCATTTTGCTTGCAGGTGAAAATTCCCCACGCTTCCATCAAGTACCTAAAAAGCAAGATTTAACAAGAACTCTAAAAATGTCCACAGCAGTAAATTTTGTAATAAGAAAGAAAAGCAGGGAGGTTTAGACTCTATCGGCAAGAACCAAAGCAGAGCATAAACATCCAGTCAACCCATTGTGAATTCACAAGATAAAACCTAAGCACAAGGTTGCTGTATACTACTTTTATGAATTATGACTAGTTGACTACCATTCAGGCTGCAGTGTTCTGGTGATAGTTGGAATCTATGATAGATTTATATTTTTCAGAGGTACAAAAATTAGAACCAAAGGAATACAGATTGTTCCAAGTCTCCGCATATGAGATATGACTTATGAGTGACGTGGTCCCTCAAAAGAATCTCTCAGTAGGCAACAACAAGAAGCTTCAACATCAAATAGACATGGAGATGGAAAGAAGCAGGTTGTGCAAGTGCAGAAACATACAAAGGATTTGAAGAAAAATATAAAGCCCATCCAGAATCAGAAAATAAAATGATCATTCAAGCCAGTTGACATGGGAGGAAAAGAAGGTAATTATAGGGAAAAACGAAAGTTCGATTAAAAAGAAATTACTTTCGGAGGAAGGAAACCAACATAAAGAAAAATTATTTCACTCTCAAAAACACCATTGATCTCTTTCAACAAAAGCAAAATGGAAGTTAATAAGTTCCAAACCTCATGTTTGCTGTACTCCTTCAGAACAGGTAGGAGCAATTCATCAGCCTTCTGGTTACTCCATCCAAATCTTTCCCAGCACAATCTACAAGCATATATTGTTGTATATCAAGTCAGCATGATGCACCATTTGTTGTAGATGTACAAGAATAACAAACATAAGCTCGATTAATCACAACTATCGAGATGTAGTAAGAGATCATGTTGCATATGCTAGAAGTCAAATTTTTTAGACAAAGAACAGAGCTTGAATACAAAAAAGGGAGCACGTACTCAAAGGTTTTGCTAAAACTAATTCCAGCAGCTTCATCATAATGGCAGAAGCCTATTAAAGCATCATCCCATGTTCTGGCTCTCAATTTGATCTTCTTAGGCTTCCAATGAAACCAAGCTATTCAGTTTAATCTTTCGGTCAGTTCAATTTTCAGAAAAGCTAAATCTGATTGTTACTTGATTAATTTGTGACCCAACTCGATTATCTTCAATCAACTGTATATCCCCAGTCAAACAAGGGAAAGGTAACGGATTATCTTACTTCAATAGCTAAATCCGCTGATTAAGATCTTCAATCCAATGGGAGATACTTGACCAAAGGGAAGAAAGAAGAAGAGTGCATGAAATTGCAACTTTTATTATATGATATAAAAAAAAAAGGTATACTAGGGCTGGATGGTACATTGCTTATAAAAGTCTCAACAGACGCTTAAAACCTTGGATTTAATCCCAAGCATCCATCTAATCTCATAAAAATTAGATCCTTAAATAATAGAATCTCATTTAATCAAATTAAAAACTCAAATATGAAGATTGGGACAAGTTGGATAAGACAAAATAGTGAGGCAAATATTTTAATAGAGAAATTATCCTACTTGCAATCAATACCATAGTGACCTCACTGGCCTTCATAGAGGGGCCGCCGACCTTCATAGAAAGAATTTTCCTCACCGGCATCATTGCTTCTTTGCATTGGACGCAAACCGTCTCAAACAAGTCTTCTTAATTTATCACCTATTGATGCTACAACTAATGCTCCCAAATTTGCTCATTTTTTATTCTATCTTTCCTAGTTCTATCATGCATCCATCTCAGCTTTTCATCTCTACTACACTCATTTTTTGCACCTATTGTGTTTCTGTTGTAACCTTGATAGACATAGTTACACCATTCTCTATCAGCTTAAGCTTTTAGAATAAGTGGTTGTCAATAGTTTCTTAATTGGCCAACACTATACTCCATAAGTAATAGTTTGTCTAATCGTTGTCATGTAAAAATTTTCCTTCAAACTTGTTGGTATGCACCAATCACAAAACACTCCAGAAGCAAGTCTCCACTTCAACCATCTAGCACTTATCTTAACAATCTCCTCAATCTTTACATCATTACTAATTATAAAGCCAAGGCATAAGAAGAAATCACTTTTTGTAATCTCTTGAGCTACAAATCTCACAAGAGGTTCATGTCTTTGCACAACCCCACTTTAGTTGCAATTTATATATTCTGTCTTAGCACAACCTCACTGAAGTTGCAATTCATATATTCTGTCTTAGTACGACTTATTTTAAAGCCCTTGGATTCTAAATCCTCCTATCATCTTTCAGTCTCACGTTTTGCATTCAAGTCATATCTCAATTCATCCACCAACATTATATCATCAACAAACAACAAACACCAAGGTAGCTCCTCTTGAATACGAGCAAAGCAATATCGAGTATCTCCAAAAAAACAAAACCAAGAAAGACAACAATAAATAACCAACAAAGATTAACCCTATCATCCACTTGCTTCGCCAAAAAACTCTAGAGATGGATTCACATGCCGAAAACCCACCTGAAGTGAAGCTAACAAGAAATTAATCTCATTAAGAATAAACTAGAACTTTTATTTACATTTAAAGAACATCTAAATCAAGAGAAACTAAGGTTCTTTCATTATGAGTAATGTGAAAAAAAAAAAGTTTTTTATGGGCTAACCCCCATTCAAGAACTTTAGAAGAAAGGATAGATCGGAATGGAGAAACAAAATTCATATAGCCGATGCCAACATAGTTGGGACAAGGCTTTGATGATGCCGATGATGATGAAACAACCCCCATTCAGGGCTAATGGATACAATTCCACACAAAACCAAGACCTAATAAATTATAAGATCCACTGAAAATTAAATTATTCAATAACCTTTTAGAAGAAAGGATTCAAGCATATTGATTCATTTCAAATAGAAACTACTCATAAAGAAAAAATAACTCATAAGGTGTTCATAATAGACGATAAACAGCTGTGGGATTTCATAAGATGTTCATAACAGACGATAAACACCTGTGGGATTTCTGCTAATCCTCCTCTTTTATCTAAACTTTGCAAACAGCAACAAAGTTTTAAGTGGTTAAAGCAATACATATATGACTTACTTGCGAAGTACAAATAAATCCGGTTTTCCCCATGAGAAAGGCTCTGTCGAATTGTCCACTTGTGGAGAGGTGTATGCTGAAATAACCATCTCACTAGGAAAAGATGAAGGAATGTGCCAATTTTTGCTCACATTTCTCTGAAAGCATTGTATGAAAAATATTAGAAAATTATTCAGGATGGTTTAGTTCATAATTGATGATAGTTCACAATGCCAGGAGGTATAGTTTACATGTTTATCCATAAATATCTGTTTTATGTCTGGAAGACCATCCACAGACTGTTGTTCATCATGACCTCTAACGACACTCTCTGCAGATTCACCATCTACAACGTTTGTTAAGCCATCTGCACCGTTGCTGCAAGCTTTCAACTTTCTTTTCCTTGCATTGTGTCCAGCATGAGCATTAAGCTTCCCTAAAATGGATGGATCTGGAGATTCCAGCCATTCCCTGAATTTCTGAAGACCATCTTCTTCTGGAAATGCATTCACAACTTCAATTGCATTAACAATGCCAATCCCACTGCAGCACAAAAATAATATTTTTCTCCGTTTAAATTCAATAAACACAACAACAAATAGAAGCTTTATTTTCCTCATATATTATGGACAGGGGCGGAACTAGAGGGGGGCTGGCAGGAGCCATGCCGAGCCATGCCCCCCCCCCCCCCCCCCCCCCCCCCCCCCTTCTCCTCTTTCAATTGTGAAATCTAAGTTTGTGAATCATTGATTTCAAAAGTAGCGTTATACAATCTTAATTGATTTGTGAGAAAAAAAATAGAACGAAGGAAGATAGAGGAAAGAAACAGAAAGGAAAGGGAGGAGTTACAGGAAAAGGAATATTCTAAATGTTATTGATCGGTTAATTACATAAATAGGAAATCATTGTCCAGGCCATTTATTCAATAAATCATAAAACGAAAATCTAATGATTTCTACTATGTTAGATTATCCAAGAGTTGCCCACATGCCGTCTCCAAGTTGCAGATCTGGGATACCCTCATGCCTCATCTTGGATTTTGCAGAAACTTGATAGTTAGAGGCCAAGAGGTAACATGTTTGTTGAAAAAAAAAACAATACCATCTTACAATTTTCTTACTTTAGTTGTTTACACTTGGTAAATATAATCTTGCACGGTACAATATTAATCATTTCAATCATTGAAGCTCACATTTAAAATCTAAATCACTCAAAATTATTTTCTCCTTGTGTGTTCTTTTATTACATAAAATTCTAATCTAAATGGAGTTATATCCACTGTGAAATTAAAAAATCAGTTACTTTCTTATGTTTTAGTTATAATTATACCTATGTCAGAATAAATATGATTGGAGCAAAGCCTTTTTAGATGATAAAAAAAAACTAGTGGACCATGTTTCTGAACAATTTAGAATTTAAATATGAGTCTCTTTCATTGATATTTATCAATGAGCATACTTAGGTGTTCCAAAAAAAATTCAAATATTATTGTGAGATTTCGGTGCAAACTATGATTCGTCACGGCGGGATCCACGAAATTTGAGGGGAAGGGTCCTGCATTTCTAGACAGTCTAAATGATCGGTGCTCCCATGGAGCCTATAGCGTAGTAATAACTTTTGTACTTTAGCCCCCCCCCCCCCCCCCCCCCCCCCAACAAAAAAATCCTGGTTCCGCCCCTGATTATGGATTGCAGTGAACGATGACTTCAAGTAATGCATTAAAAGAGACAAATTGCCAAGCCAGACCAGACTGACCAGCAGACTGGATTCAACTGGAACCAGTACACTGGACACTTTGGTCTGAACTTAATTGTTCCATCAGACAAAACCATTCAAGAGCAGTCAAAATTACCAGAACTGGTTCAAACCAATAGTTGGACCTGGTGGTTCTGAAGTATTTGATATTTCTTAATATTATTTACATTCTACATCACCTGACACCATAATCAAACCAAAATGAACTGGCTATCAGGCCCCAAGTCCAATTTTTAAAACATTGCTTAAAGTTAATACTAGATGAAGAGGGTTGCATAATTCCCAATATATGATGTGGTACCAACAACCACCACCATGTAACACTCGTAGCCTTCGGAAGGCAAGTGATCATAAGATGGCTAACATAGCTTCCTGATCATTTTAACAGAACCCATGATCAATGGTTACCTTACACCTTCAGTATAATCACTTCCAAGCAGCAATGCCATGCGGGTCAATTTTTCTCTGGTTAGTCCAAGCTCAGTTTCTATATCCTGAAAGACCAAAACGTAACATGAGGAAAATCATTTTGCAGAGTAGCAATGAAGTCCTGTGTAGCTATTAATTTTCAAATAAGGAAATACGAGCCTTCCTTCTAAGTATTAAAAAAAAAAAACTCAGTGTACGATCAGAAAAATAGAATCATATTCATGAAAACTTAGAAGGCATATAGTACCCAGAAGTAAAATAATTTTCAGAAAAATTAAATTAAAATAGCTTTGATTTTTTATCAATTAGATAAATAAAAAAATTTAAATAAAAAGAAAACCAAATTGCATCAAGTATGCGGAATTTATTAATGATGTTTGATGGTACCAGATAAAGAAAACTGAATCAAGAACTTCAAACATAAGAATCATGTAATCACAGAAATAATTTAAAATAGAAGCTAAGACATAGAAGAGACAAAAGGTACGAGCACCCTTGGATGCAAACCTTCATGAAGTAAGTTTCAACATATTTGCGGTCATCAAAGATATTCTTGTAAACACTTCGAGCCCCAAACAAAAACACATCAGAATCATCAGTAATGACGCCATCAACTAGGTTCACCAATTCCATATATGCACACTGAGCTTCTGCTTCCATAGGTGCGATGATATACGGTAAGCCAAACATTTGAAGTAACTCCTATCAACCAGTAAAAACAAGAAATAATACATCAAAAATAGAACATTACTAGAATATGTTCAGAAATTTTTGTGTTTCTCTAGCCATATCTGGAGGATTGGGACTTGGCTAATCCTATGTCAACATGGTTCTAAGCACAAATGTTTAAGACTTTAAGGGGAAAAAATAAAGAATCTAGAATAACGCCTAGTTCCAGGCTGGATTCCTTTTCTGTCTTGAGGAATGATCCAGTCAATCCACCAGCACAAAATATGATGCGGGCTGTATTATGGGGATTGGGATTTGGGGCCCATGTTGCCCATCTTGAGTATTTTGGACCCAACTACATGCACAGTGGACAGTTGGATTGGAAGGCCCAACCATGATTACATATAGCCTAAAAAATACTCATTGGTTAATCATTGCCTATCTGATGAGTCCTTTACTCCAAAATCATCATCATCTTAGCTTTGTCCCATCAATCTAGCATCGGCTAGAAGAATTCTACTATAGAACTAAACAAAACTACGAGATCTTGTATTCCAATTATCCAAAAAAAGGTATAAAAGCCGAGTCGTTCGCTCTGTGTGTGCGTGAGTGAGAAAGTGTGAACGTATGAGAATGTTACTTACCAAAGAGGGGGAAAAAACGCTCCATAAGAAACTATTAGACACCTATAACATGCAACCCAAAATACAAGGCACTTACACTGCTAAGCTCCCCTTAGACTAGTGCCCTCTCTAACAAATGAATTATTTAAAAGGACATAGTAAAAACTTACAGCATCCCACCGCCACAAAGCATTACCTAATAAGCTACCCACTGACTAATCACTCTTCCATCAAAGTGATCACCTACTTCATCATTACCATAGCTTATATATCAACTACTTAATATCACCTTTGTGAGTTCTACTTTTGCATTTACTCCCTATTCAAAACCAAGCCTCATATATGTTGGTATCCTAGCTTTCTTGATGTCCTACATGGTAGCAGTACAAAGAAATGATCACCAACGAAGCCATCAACTGGCCTAGATCTAGCCTGAAGCAAAATGAGCCCAGCCTGCTGAAGTGGGACTGGATGTGAATTTGGCTGTGTCACCGCTGGAGCTTGATCTTACTTAATGGGCCAAATGCAGGCTTGGGCTTTGGGGCCTATAAGAACTATAAGCCTATGAAAATATACATACTCCTTCCTTTTTTTTTAGACCCAAGCCTTCCCTCAAGGCAGAGAAACCAACTGTACTAAAGAAATGAAGTTCAAAAACAAGTTGGTCTTTGATCTCTATTATGCATAAAATTTGAAATGCTTAATAATATGTAGGTGCTTAGTGCTTACAAAGATGGACAATGATCTAAAAGTTTGAATATGATGACACGTTCCCATGTTGGCCTCTTGATGAACCAAATGTGTAATATGATTAGGAATGGTTGTGTCCATTATTTTTCTTTCAATGGTAGAGTTGTTTCATGTGATCTTCAGAATGATAGTTAATTGCAGTTTCATTGTAAGCTTAACCTGACAAATGTGAGCCACTCAAAATAGGCTATATTGTTTCAACAACGTAAAAAATGGAGATGAAGGCCCCGTTTGGCATCATTCCTTTGTTGTTTTCCAATTTTTGCGCTGAGACAGAATTGTGCTAAAACCATTCTGTGAGAACTTGTTTGGCAACGTTATGCTAAGTTGTTCCGTAAGAATGTGCTATGCGGAACTTGTTTGGTAACAACATAACATTGTTGAATTTACATCTATTATAAAAACCCATAAACTCATCCTTAAATATTAGAGAAATATAAGGCACCCATTCTTATAGGAATGACACATGCACCACCATTTAGGAATTATAATGTGGGCCCACTTGTGGGACTAACAACCAATGTAGGAATCCTTGTACATGGCACTCACCTTTAAACTTGCAACATTAGACCCCACCTTTAGGAATTAAAACATTGAGCCTACCTTTATAAGATTACAATATGGGCCCACCTTTATAGTATTTACAACGTGGGCCCATAATTGTTATTGGGAACATGTGACCCACTTTTAGGAATCACAAGGTGAATCATCTTTTATTTTATTGTGAAACTGGACCCACCTTTAGGAATTTTAGTAATTGGTGCCAACTTTAGAAATTATAAATAATGGCAAAATTATAATTTTGGAGGACCCACCATGGGCATTCCCTTGTGAGGAAAACTGTCCTTGATCACTCGGCGATGTACCCATCCATACAACCTCAAACTCTCCACTCTGTGTATGAGAGTGAGACAGACAAATGAGATGTGACAGGTGTGTGTTTGAATCCCAACTACAGCAAAAAAATAAGAAAAATAATGGAAATTTAAAATTCCGAGATTACAGCTGTAAAGTTCCGCGTCACCGTAGAGTTGTACCTTTAAAAAGACGACTCCCCAATCATTTCTAATATCTTGTGCCAACAAGCCCGTTTCTTGGAACGTTCCAAAGATTTCTTCTTCAAAAACAAATTATAAGATGCAAACCAAACGCGTTTCACAAGTTTTGTCCCATGAAAACATGGGAACCAACCCGGTAGAAACAATGCCAAACAGGCCCTAATATTCAGTGCCAACAAGAAACAACCATATATTTTTGTGCTGTCTATTGAAATGTTGATAGGATATATGTAATTTTTATATCAATAAAATGGGAAAGTTAAAGATTGGACCTGGACACTCGGCAAACATCCTCCCTGCTGACAGATTCTGCATTGCGCTCAAGTTTTCTCTGCTCATCTCCCAGATCCATACGTTCCTGTCTAAGGAGCAGCATTTCCTCATCCAAACTTGCTTCTGATCGTTCCAGCCGTTGCTCCACATTGCATGAGATGCAATCTCATCTCTGTACTGCCATCCCTCATCAGGAGGCATACCACAAGTTTGATCTTTAACCAACTCCTGCTTGCTAACATTGTCAGTAGTCTGATCTATATAGGCAGCTTCTTGAAAATTAAAGTTTTCATTTGTAATTTCAGAAGAAAGACGCGAAGGAGCAGCTTCAGAATTATTTGTGTGTGCATCTACAAGAACATCAGTTAAATCACTAGCCACTGCATCAAAGCATGAGAACTGATCTTAGGAGAACCATGTGTGTACTCACCGAAAGTAGCTTCTTTTTCTTGTTGATTAGATTTATCCAAGCATTTTCTCTTGGCCAGTGTCTTAACCTCAATCAATTTCAGGTTAGTAGTTCCTTCCATATGTGATGTTTCTAAACAAACATATCCATCTTCAATGACTTCATGATGCCCAGAGTTAAATCCTGATATCCGTCTTTTGTGTCAACTCTTGTTCCTGTAAAAGACCCTGAGTGCTTCTCAGGAGAATCATTAATTTGTAAGGTATCCTTTGAACCACAGTCTCCAGCCTTTTAAACAGCATCCACTGTCATACACAATGCCTCACTGTGTAGCACATCACTTAATGCATATTAGAAGAACCAGACATATCCTTTTCAAGTGCTGGAACTTCAAGGGAGAATCCAGACCTATTTTCCAGATCCTCCTACCAACAGCTGCTAAATCTGCCTCTTCAGTTTCAAAACACATAGGGACAGACTTCTCCGCTGTTGAAATCCTCAAGACTTCTCTTATAGCTTCCTGTATGTCAAGCCTCTTCCTCCAAAGAACCTCTTGAAACAGTTTCTGCACGTTCAGTTGGGCAGGGAATAGCACTTCCAGGAACATCACATACTCCTTCCTCCCAGTCCACTTCACCCTCATCGCTATTGTTGCCATTCACAAAAGATGGTTGATTATCCTCCACATCAATACTGAAACTACTACTGTTTCTTCCAAGCATTCCTTTCTCTATGGAACATTGCGAAGCAAATCACTTGAGTGTTTGCCAGATAGAACGCTTTCTGAAGAATACCTGGAAATAGAACTTCCTGCTACTAAATGTGCAAATAAACCATCATCTTCATCTGTCGCATGGAACCCACTATCATCTTCAAAGGATATCTCCATGGCTGTTTTGCCTGCAAGTATGGACGTCTCTTGCAAATGACTTTTTTCACCTGTATTGTTGGTTCATTCGTTCTTCTCATTAAGCTGATTTCATCATCTTCATCTCCGGCTGGGACTTCCAGACGATGGCTATTTTCAGTGGCCATAGGAGAACCAGGATACTTTTTCGGATGGCCTCTGCATTTGTAGGAGTATTTTCCTTCATCTTCTCTAGTTCAAGCTCTTCATCAAATCTAGATTCCGCTGTAAATCCCGAGTCATGTGAATCCCAAGTCCCCTCACTCTGCTCACTCGAACTCGTCCCCTCTCATCAGTGTATGTTTCAACATCCTTATCAAAATCATTTCTAGCTTCATTAACACAAGTTCCTATCACAGAGTGAAATCGAGCAGTGGATGAAATGCAGTTTGTAGATTCTGAAGTTGCTGGTACTTGATGCTGTGTGTCTCCATTTCTCTCAACTCCAGCAGATGTTAATATTCTGATTAGAGTTTCCATAATAGTCAAGGACCAACAAAGTTAGTTTCAAGCTGCAATAAATATTGCAAAGTGCAAACAGAAAGATGTTTTCGGAAAGCTTGAATATGCAGAAAGTAGAAATAGATTTTGATGCGCGAGACATGAAACTAATCTATTAAAAACAAGGTTTTAAATATGGGACAAGGTATGTAACTCGGTCATTCTCGATATATTCCACTCGGTCGACTCAAACGGGACTCAGCTGAGTCAGACCCAGCTGCACCCAAACTGCAATTGAAAGCTAGAAAGTGCCAGAAATTAAAACTCAAAATGGAAAGAAAAAAAGAGAACATACGAGTGTAGAATTTAAGTGCTTCTCAAGTGTAGTAAGGCGGCCAGCATGCAAGGCCCATAGCCATACGGCTGATATGAGTAGAAGCTTGCGTCTTGCACAAAATGTGCTTTGATCTCCAAAACCTTCAAACATTGGTAGATACATCCCTCGCCTTCTCCAATAAAACAATGGACAAGAGAAACCATATCTGCCAGTTATAATAGGAGTTGGACAAACATACATATCTGAGAGGGACTTGAGTACTTGACTCACTAGGTGCTCAGTCGACTCGGCCAAGTGAATGCAGAAGTTTCTAAAACCATGTTTAAAACAGTGTTTCAGACCCTAGGTAGGTAAACCGAAACCCAAATTGAAGATCAGTCCCTTTTTTTTCCTCAAATAACATTTCAATAATGCATAGAAATTTTAACGATTTGGAAAGCTTCATTCTTCATTCTTAATGGATTTTAAGGTGTTTTATATGCAAACACAACCTTAGATTATTATAAATTAATAATGGAAATACTAGAGGTCAAATGGAGAAGATTTTCGGATTTAACAGGTCCAAAACTGGTACATATTGTGCAACACATGTCGGTTTCAGGCCAGCTTTATAACCAAATACAGATACGAGTATGAACACAAGTTCACACTTCACAAAATGCACAATCCATAAAGATGATGCATGCCACCATTTAAAAAGGGGGAAAAAGGATGCTACATACCAGGACATTTTTAGCACGAGCAAAGATGACACATTACCAATGTAGGGATTACAAGTATCTAACCAATTTAGGTGGTATCAGCAAGCATATCTGATGACCAGGTGCAGAGCAGGCAGAGAAAAGATGACAGATACATGGGATAGGTCGATTCCACCCGAAGTTTCTCAGGCTTCACGCCTATGGCTTTGCGTCATTCCCTTCCAAGAGAGATGCAGAGATTGCACAGAGCAAAAGTCAAACTTGGGTTTCTTTCATTCATCAAATCTAAGGAAGCCAAGAGACTTTACAATGTTTAAATAGAGAAAGTATAACCTTCAGGATAATCTCAACCCTTTAACACATCAACGGTCGAGATTAAAACTTTAAACTAAAACAATTTTAGAACATAAACCATAAATAAAAACTCTAAATAAAATAACTAATCTTAAGTGGAATGGGCTGGGCCCAAAGGACGGATTGACCCGTGGGCCATGGGCTTGTCCTGCATCAATATCACACTAGCGTGCACATATGATTCCACCTACCATGCACATATTAACATGTAAAATGAAAAGGATAGATAATATATTATGCTTACTGTTTATCACCAGTAAATGATGATGAAAATGAATTCTCTATTTGCTTCAGAAGCTATCCTGGAGGTTTGAACACCACCCACTCCCCTTCCAGCAGCAGATTTTTGCACTTCATCTATCTCTCTACGAAAAGCAACAGTTTTGAGATATGATTGTATTTGTACTCAGAAAATTTTGTTGGGGCCTGGTTGAATGGAAAAAATAAATAAATAATTAGTCCACAGAAATCGTAAGGCATAAACTCTGAACAATTCAACACTAAAATCATAATCTACATGGCAGTGTAAAATCTTAAAAGAATGATCACTATAATGACTAAATATAGAGATTAGCACACATCAACACCTATGCATTTCACCATGTAATTCAAGACCCTTAAAAGGAAAATCATATCAAATACAATATATCATAGATGTGTTTAAGACATTATTAAAAAAGATTCTATGTTTCTACCTTCTTAACTTTTTGATACTTCTGCCTATTTTCCGCCATCAGCCTCTCTCGCATCTATAAAAATAAATTCTCAATGTTTTAGTAGAGAAAGTCCAAGTCACCAAAATTGATGATTGATCATGCCCTGAACATACCTGGACAAGAAGATCCAATTGCAGAGATGGAGGTAAAGCAGCCAAACAGCTGGATCAACATTGTTGTGCATTAAAGGCTGCAAAAAATCAATCAATGCAAGCTTCTTAAAAATGGTGAATAAACAAATTGAAGCATTAAAATGGTGAATAAACAAATTGAAGCATAAAATCCCGTCCAATCACCAACCTGCTCAATGAACTATATTCATCACAATTCAGAATTACTTTTATAAACAATAAAACACGATGAGAATATCTCAGCTAATTTGATGAAACCACATTAAAACAGTTAAACATGATAACAAATTATATATGAAGTATTATTGCAAAGAGAGTGAGAGAGAGAGAGCAACAAAATTCATTATCAAAGCCTTGTCACATCTAATTGGGGTTATCCAACTGCCGTTTCTCGAAGTAGAACTTAAAACATGGTCGATCAACTTTTTATGATCAACTACCATTATCTGAGACAACCTTCATCTGGGCTTGGGACCGCTGTCACGTAATACTAGTAGGCTTTAGCATCTTGCCTTTTCCCTTAGCAACATGGAGATTAGATCAAGGAACTCCAATATTGAGAGTGATTTGTCTTTAAGCATATTCTAACGGAAGGAAATTATAATACTTGCCGAAAAAAGAAGCTTTTAGGCCCTCCTTGTTGTTGGATGTTTAATGTCGTAGTGCTTACTACAATTCTTTCTAAGAGAACAAGTGGTTGCCCAATTGGTTAAGTACCCTATTTCTCACCTAATTGCCCAAGGTTCATTCCTTGGGTTCCTCTTCCAGAGAGAGCATGCTTCTTTCCCCATGGCTGCGGCATCTCTTCCTGTGGGATTAGGCTTCTTTCCCTGTGGAAGGGGTCACTCATGGGTCCAGTCCCCCTGGGCTGGGTACCAAAAAATTAATAATAATAAATAACTCTCTCTATACAATTTCCATAGCTTTGTTTAATAAAATCTGAGGTTGCTTTTAACTTTTGAAAGGAAAAAAAAGGAAACCATTTTAAACAAAAATGATCACCCTTTTAAGAAAATTGAAAACAAATAATGATTCCACGGCTTGCAGAATCCATAACATACTTTTCTATGAACATCTCAGGATAGGATTCTGCAAGCCATGAAATTCACAATTTTAGATTGTTGTGTGAGCAAGAGAAGAGGGAGAACATGCACAGATCTATAGGGGAAAATCACAGGTCCAAACCCCCTCCTTGAACTTCAAAATC